>JAPMNP010654497.1:0-13111 GCA_029874935.1 Atherina boyeri | reverse complement strand
CTTACCTACGAACAAAGGCAAGATAAGAAAAATTTCATGAATGCCACAATCTTCGTAAAAACTTTGTAAGTAGGACGTAAGAAAAAATTTGTTCTTAAGAACGGTTGGTGAATGAGGCCCATTGTTTACTACCGGTGGCAGCAGCGGGATATGAAATGTTTAACATGAACACGCTTGACGTCACATCCGCAGACAGCGCGCGAGAAATCGTACCCGACAGAAACAAGGAAAAATTGGCTACAGACTTATAGGGGCACCCGGGGTAAGCCGACAAGGTGTCAGTATGCTCATCAAAATATGTTTGAGTCATAAATGGTCAAACAGAAAGGCTATTGTTACCTTTCTTTTGGGCAAAACCTTGCCTGTAGCTTCTTTAAAACTAACTTAGTAGATTACATGGATTAATGAATACCTAAGTACAAGTAAAAGTACAGATTTGAAAATCTACTCATAAAGTACAAGTACCCCAAAAACTACTTAATTACAGTAATCTGAGTATTTGTAATTAATTACTTCCACCTCTGCATACTATTAATGAGAAATATGATTTTGGTTAGGGAGAAACATGCTCAAAAGTATCCTATCAAATATAGCTGTCAAGAAAAAGTTGTGAATCTTGTGATTTGATACATGTTCACAGTTTGTTATAGTAACAGTAATATATGTTGCATTGGCTTGAGAGATTTAGAGACCCTGAATATCAACATGAATAATTTTTCTAAGGTGATAAACGCTGTCTGTAGTTATTATCAGTGATTTCAACATTCATGCTGATAACCCACAGGACAGAGGAACCAAAGAATTGTGTTGTGTTCCTGATAATTTTGGTCTAACTCAGTATGTGAACGAAAAATGCACAACAAAGGACACTGTCTGGATCTAGTCATCTCCAAAGCATTAGTGATGTCATTGCTCCCACCACGGTAAAAGTGATCATTGCCAAGAAGAGAGCTTCATGGGAAAATGCCATGCTGGTAAGAGCTGAAAAACGAGAATGACGTTAAGCTGCATGCAGGTGGCGAAAAACAGAGTTGCAGGTTCACTAAAGATCCATAAAGAGAGTTGCCAGATAATCAATCTTTTCTGACATTATCACTAAGAACAGCAATAAAACTTGTGTGTTGTTCGTTACTGTTGACAGGCTAACTAATCCTCGTTGTCAGTAACCCCAGAACTTCTATCCAACCGGGCCTGTAATGAGTTTGCTTCTTTCTTTACTGACAAAATTCAGAAAATCAGGCAGTCAGCCAGTGCTTCCATGCCAGGGGCAGCACATATGTCATCACTATGTTCACTCTGAGGAAACATAAACACACCATGACACACTTTACTCCAATCAGTCTGAAAAACATGGATGAGATCATTTGTCACCTGAAATCCTCTTGCTTTCTTGAAACCCTGCCAACAGGGTTTTTCAAGAATGTTCCAGGATGCTTGGCCCCAGATATTCTACAGATTGTAAACATGTCTTAGTTTGCTTTCAGGCGTCTTTCCTCAGATCCTAAAAACAGCCGTCATCAAGCCAATCCTGAAAAAGAACAACTTTTACAAAGCTGTATAACACTAGTGTCTGTTCAGCACAACAAAAGAGCTCTACCTTTTGTTGTCTTTAATGTTAAAGTGATGCTGCCATTCATTTTGAGTTTAGTCTTATTTGAACAAAAATGTTCCTGATCTGCAATTTATCCACATTTGTTTGGGTTAGAGAAGCTAATTAGGTCTGGTACTGTTTTGGAGGGCCAAGCTTTATTCTGAACAAATAGCTGAATGTTCCATTCGGAAAACACTTGTGTAAGTGGAATTTCTTCTTAGACAAGGAAAAATAGTAACTAGTCAAAACTGGAGTTTGCTAGTCAGACTGAAGAATGAATAAAGAAATACATCTGAATTGCCAAAGATGATTGTAGTCAGTGTACCTCTAAAAATTACACCTGGAACCAGTTAACTAGCTGTGATCTTCATATTGTCTCCTACCTTTTCATTTTAGTCATGAGTATTTATGTGAAGCATTTCTATACTGTCTTTTTGCTTTTATTCATATCTAACAACCATTTTGGTTCTACTCTGTGTTGTTTTTTGTGCGTGTGTGCTGTAAAATGTTGCATTCATTGATGTGTTTCCTAATGCTGAAGTGTTTTTGTAGCTTTTGTCCACTACAGTAAAATGATCTTATAAATTTGCTCATATTTGTCTACAGATAGGGAACACTCCCTCGCTGAATTCGCATCACAAGTGATTGTTCTTCGTAATGAAAGCAGCAGAACATATTGAGGAAATGCTTGACTTTTTAATTACTTAATTAGAGAACCCTGCTGAAATTGGAGCAGAGGATTTCAGTGTGGAAATGAGCGAAGAGCCCTGCCAGACAACAGCATGCTAACTCAAGATCCTCTTAATTGCTGCATCAGTCGACAGATGTGCCTCACGTTTCTACCCGTTTCCTGCTTTATTAAAATTAGCTCGGCCCCAAAGAATGCCAAATGTTGTCTTCCTTTACAAAATGATTGATGCCCACTTAGCGGCATCATGTCATTCTAATTTCCAACAGTTTACAAAGGATGCTGTCTGAAGCTTTAGGCAGCAGATTTTATTTAATCCCTAACTACAGCTATTATCAGTAACTAAGCTGCTCCAAGGTGACACATTTTCCATTAATTCTTGATATATTTAAGTCAGCCTTATGGTATGACCCTACAGATGAGTTCTCCCAACTTTCAAGGTAAGTCGGTTTCTCATATATATTAAAAGAGGAGAGCTGCATGTGCTTAAGTTCTGCCCCACTGCAAATGCTGTGTTCCACAGTGGACAGCAACACAAGCATTAATCCCCCAACTTATTAAACAATCTGCACGAGAGCCTGTAGCACATAAAGTCTGTAATAGACCATAGTGACTTTTTTATTGTTGAAAGTGCCATCACCTCTATACAGTCTCCCTTACAGCCAATTCAGATTATGCTGGGTTATGACTTCTAGCATTCATGGTCTCAGATCAAATTTCTACAAAACCAACGACAGCAATGAAAATATTCTGTGTCAATGGTAGGCAGACTGTACCCTCAATGTTGATAATTTCAAACAATTTTTTTTTTATTTGTGTTTCATCTTCCATCTTTCAGTAGGTGCACTTTTTACTCTTTACTTTTTAACTTTAAATGGTTGCATTGGGGCTATTAAAAGGTTTTATTCTTATGTGGTCACCAAAGGCTGCATTTAATAGAGCTTTAAATGAGTGAGAGAAACTGAGGAAAAGTTCAACTGAACAATAACCTTTAAATTAATCAAAGAACACATCCAGTAATATGGTGCGGGTTCATTTTAAAATACCAGAGTGAGCAAACACACCAGAGAAACTGAGTAAAGAGAAACTCCTTTTTTCAATATATATGTTTTTATCCCACGTTTTTCTCCATTTTTCCACCCGGTGCTCTTACCTTTATGTCTAGTCCTGGGCATTGCTCTCCCTCTGCCAACCCCGGGAGGGCCCTGTACTGAGCTCAATCAAGCCTTCTTCTTAGCTTGAAGAGGGAGCAGGCCCTTCTTTTAACCCGATGGGGCAGGGTTTCCCCGGCTGGACGTAGTGTGTGGAAGGATCACGTTATTCCAGCCGGATCCTCCCAGCCCCCTCAGGCACCCCAGCCGGCCAGCCAGGGGGAGGCAGTGTACAGCCCAGGACTAGTGCATGTTTTTGGGAGAGTAGCTCACATTAGTTACCCATGGGAACACGGGGAGAACATGCAAACTCCACACAGAAAGAGTGAGGACAAACTTCTAAAACCGGTATTATCACACTATTACATCTTTTGCTCAGATGTCCTGCAGGTTTCATGAATTACCTAAGTTACAATGATGATATGCAGAAAGTAAAAAGTGAGTACCTGCAGAGAAACCAAAAAGTCAGTCAGTGTTAAGCATAAAGTAAGTTTGCCAACCGCTACTCCTCCTTCCTTGTGGGACACTGCCTGGAAACCAGTGACCAAAGCTCAGAGGAAAGGAGCAACTGCTGCAGAGAGAGGATGTCAAAGATGACTAAGTGGAAACATGCAGACATAAGCTCCATCAGTAACAAGAGGAGAAGATAATGCTGTAAAATGGGAAACCATGAATGTGTCATTGTCGAAAAATTTATCAAAAGATGTCAGAAAGTATATTCAAGCCAAAAACTTTAATAAAAACAAAACTAAAACATACTATTCTAAAAAGATAATTAGCCAGGAGATAAAGCCAACCTTTTTATCCTGTCACAGTCCCGAGGGAACAGTTTGGCATTTTGGGAAATGTTACTTCACTCTTATGCTGGTCATTAGACAATGAGACTCTCATAACTTTTTGGTAAATAGAAATGCAACCTGCAGCCTGATAACCTGCTGATCATTTCAGGCTGAAAAGGGGGAGAAAACAGCTAGTCTGTTCCTGTACAAAAGTAAAACAAACAAATAAACAAAAACACCTATTTTATTTTATTATATTACAAGTACCCTCTTAAGCTCACCTTTCTTTTCTTTTTTTTTAGTAATTTGTACAGTAAACACAAAACTTGTATTAAATCACATCTTGTAGTTTCATATGGGTTATATGCTGGGTCTCATACTGACATCCTGACACCTGACTTGTTACCTGGCAATTTCCCAATTTCCAACTATTCTTGTAATGGACCCAAAAAGAGCACATGTGGGTTCTTAGGATTAATTGCCGACTAGCGGCCCACCTTGGCATCATTAGCGGCCCACATGGGCACCATTTTGCAAGTCTGAGTGACAGCTAATCACTCACCAATAAGAGACTCTCGTGGGACCGTTGGCCAGGTGGGTATCTAAAATGGCTCCAATCCAGAAAAATTTGTTTTACCACACAAATAAATGAGCACCTGACAAAGTAACTGTTAAGGCAGCATTTCTGATTAACAGCTTTACAAACTTCCAAAAGTATTTGCCAATGAGGTGGAACATTAAAACTACTGATTAACATTGATCATTTTGTGGCTTTGCAACGTTCAGTTGGGCATACCTTGGGTTGTGACATTCATGTGGATGTTACTTCACATAAAGCCATTGCTAGTGAACAAGCACTCATACCCTCATGACAACAGCCCACCCAAACACCAGTGGGGTCCTTGAGCAGGAAAAAGTTCCAAGTACACTGCCTGGCCAAAAAAAAATGTCAACACCAAAAGAAAGAGGTCACACATTATAATATTTTGTTGTCCATCTTTAGCGTTGTTTACGGCAGCATTTGCTGTGGTATCGTTTCAAAAAGCTTCTTGCAATGTCGCAAGATTGATTTCCATCCAGTGTTGCATTCATTTTTCACCAAGATCTTATATTGATGATGAGAGAGTCCGACCACAGCACAAAGCCTTCTCCAGCACATCCCAAAGATTCTCAATAGTGTTCATGCCTGGACTCTGTGGTGGCCAATCCATATGTGAAAATGATGTCTCCTGCTCCCTGAACCACTCTTTCATAATTTGTGCCTGATGAATCCTAGTCTTGTCATCTTGAAATATGCCCATGCCATCAGGGAAGAATAAAAATCTACTGCTGGAATAACCTGATTATACAGTATATTCAGTTAGTCAGCTGACCTAATTCTTACACATAACGTTGCTGAAACTAGACCTCACCAAGTAGCAACCCCAAATCATAGATTTCCCTCCACACCACAGCCTTATACAGTAGTCACTAGGCATGATGGCTGTATCACTTCTTCTGCCTCTCTGTTAAGAGGTTTTAGTTTATTCACTCAAGCTGTAAATGTATTGGGTGCATCATTGCTAACTGAGAAGTAGTATTTGATTCTGACAAACTATGACGTGCAAGTTCGTATTCTGTCAAGGATGCATGTTGCGTCATCATGTTCATGTCTAGTGAGTATGCCCAAAAAGTTTTTCTTCTTCCCTCCTTTTAGTTGTATGAGCCCTTCTGAGATGTTAGTCCTGTGAGAGACAATGTTTAATGACATCCGTCATAAATAAATATTCTGAAGAAGCTACAAAGGATCATTGCCTCTGTCTCACTTATTCCTTCAAGTTCAGCGTTGGTGACGCTGCAGTGCTCAACACTCTCTTCTTACTCTCATGTGACCAACACTCTGGAACAGGACAAATTTGGACTCATCAGACCACATGAGCTTGTTCCATTTCTCCAGAGTCCAATCTTAATGCTCCCTAGCAAAATTAAGTGATTTTTTTCTAATTAGTCTCACTCTATAGTGGTTTTCTTATGGCTGTTCAGTCCCAAACCCTTGAGTTCCCTTCATGTTGTGCGGTGGAAACATTCTTACTTTCTCTATTAAACACAACGCTGAGTTCTACTGTTGTTCTTCTTCAATTTGATTTCACCAAATGTTTAAGTGATCACGGTAATGCAGGATTTTTTCCAACCACATTTTATGCCTGGAAGACGATGGTTCCCCACTATCCTTCCAGTTTTTAATAATGTGTAAGATGGTTCTTTATCCATTTTTTGTTGTTTCTGCAAGCTCCACAGATGTTTTCTCTGCTTGATGCAGAGAAAACGTGATTTGTCCCTTCTTAAATAGACTAAAGTCTTTTACCCGACCCCAGGATGTGTATTTTGACATGATTTTAAAAAAAAATGAAAATATGAGTTAAAAATTAGTTAAATAATTTGTTGCCAGCTGGAAGATAATCCTCCACGCAGCAATTATCCAATAGGATGCTTGTACCTATTTGCTTAGTTAAATCTAGGAGGCTACCTTTTTTTTTTTTTTGGCCAGGCAGTATATGTGTAATCTATGGTTGGATCCCCAAGCTCTGTCCACATTCAGCTCTGCTTAAATGCAAGTCCACCCACATTCAATTCAGCTGGTTAAGGATGGGGCTCAGGGTTGTGGGTCAGCGGTTATGGCTTCTAAAGTAAAGATAGACACCGAGCAAGTCAGACCTGCTTGGTGTTGGATTGTCCTACTTCACATTTCAGCAAGATGGAGTGAGATGTCACTCAAAATGTCACTCCAGCACATCCAGAAATGACTCAGGAATAGCTTGAGGAACAGACTAAAAGGCAAAAGCCTTCGCACCCCCTGCCAACCCCCAAGATCTTAATGTGATCGAGCATCCACGGATGCACTAGAACAAATTTGATCCATAAAGGCCACAACCCAAAGGACTCAAAAGAAGCACTGCCAGCATTCTAATACAAAACACCACAGGAGACCTTAAGCGTTCCAGTGTCCACCCCCCAAAGGGGCAGGGTGTTGTAACTAATAACAATTGGTAATACATCACTGCTAATTTAATTTGATATTCATATTCAGTCTCTAATACTTGACAAAGCACTGCAGACGCTGCAACATAAACAAGCAGCGTAATGTGAGAATGCAGAATCAAAAGGGACACCGGCTGTGGAAAAGGTAAGTGTGTGTAGGCCTATGTGTCGTGTGAGAGATTTTTGAGAGGGGGTGGGGCTGTATCCAAATCATATAATACAGCCACTCTCCCCAACCCCCTTGTGCAATTTTCACAGAGAATGGGTTTCATCAGGTTTTGTATTTTAGATCTATTGATTATCTGCACTGAAGGGGCACCGTGACAAAACCTCAGCAGGACTTCTCCATCTGCAATGAACCATTGGCTTTCTCCTTCACACACATACACAAAAACACACACACTCGTATGTTATTGGTTCCCAGGTTATGAAATAGATATATAGAGATATGGTCTCAGAGAAAAACAGTAAAACCTTCTACTGATAGGCTATTGGTTCTTTTTATGTGACTATCCTTTCTACAGTGAATCAGTGGCCTATAGATTATTGTACAATTGTCTTAACACACTTGCAACACATAACGGCGTATCGCTGAACTGTGTTGTTTGAGAGTTAAAAACAGATTCTTATCTCCTTGACCTTAAAATCTCCCGTGAACAAAACACGGAGCAGAAAGGACAAAGATGGGGGTGCAGTACTTTACTGAGGAGAGAACGTCAAAGTTTAATGTTTCTTCATACTCTAAAGTGTTACCTATTGAGCTGTGGATGACGATGGACAAGAATTCCCACAATACTCTTTGCTTCCCATTCGGCCTTCCATACCAATAAAACCTCCATGGAATATATTTCGATGGGACGTGATTTCCATCTAGTGGCGAAAGTAAATAAAGCCAAGCTTTGACGTCAGTGTCGTAAAAATAACTGCAACACTTGACGGCAAATTGTGATTTTTTAAACATTTTTTAACATGTCTTCCTCGTTGATTTGCAGCGAAACGCAAAGCAGGTAAAAATCACTGTATTTAATTATCGGAATGAACGAGGAATGAACTCACTAAGACATATGTAGCTATCTCTTTGTGTCTCATTTGTCAACTATTTGCTCCAGTTAATAGTTCCTGCCAGCTTGTAGACGCATCTGTGATCTCTTCCCATTTTAGGGTGAGTTCAGTGTTAAACAGAGATGTGAAACAGTATGGAAAGAAGTACATGTTCGACTGTAATGAAGAGACGTGCTGGAATTCAGACCAGGTAAAAAAACAAAAAAAAACAAATAAAACAGCATTATGCATAATCCTAACTACATACTGAAACAGTATCCATCATCATTCTAGCAACATTTTATTTGACTAGTAAGACTAATAATTAAACTGCATTAATCCAGTATAAGCTTATCCTTCACCCAAATATGTAAACATTATGCTGTTAGCAGTTGTGTTTCTGGATCAGTTGACCACTAGCCACAAAAAGAAAATTATGCATTTGTGTGCAACCAAAACTAACATATCATTAGCTCAATTCATGAGAGCCACTACACGCTCACACTGTCCCAGAGTAAGGCCAGAAACAATTGTTTGCAATACCTGTTACACTGCCAGTTATTTCCTGGAATAATGTACCTTCCTCATCACAAATATTTCTGCACACTATTGCAAGAAATGCATGGCAAAATAAATAATTATGGTTGTCTCCATGGGGGACGGCTGTTTTACAGGCTGGTTTATTACACCTCCGCTTTTGATGCTGGGATGAGTCAAAATGCTCTGGGGTAAAATATTCAGTAGTTATTTATACCCAATTGTTATTTAATTGAATATGGGGCGTGTAGGATTTTCTAAAGTAATTTTTGTTAAAGAAAAACTTAAAGAACCATTGCTAGGACAAGGCAAGAAGCTGATGATTAACTTGGTCCTCTTTTTTTTTTTCTTGAAAATTTTAAAGATAATGATAATGTGTGTATTGCATAATCATAATCAATTATCCGTCTTTTTCAGGGTGAATGTCAATGGGTGTCGCTGGAGTTCCCCAAGTCTGTAAGGGTGTTGGAGGTAAAAGTCCAATTTCAGGGAGGCTTCTCAGCCAAAACTTGCAGATTAGAAGGTAATAGATATTAACTTCCCTTATTACTGCTGTGTTTTCCTTGGAGGTGAGACAAAGTGATGCAATGTATTTTTCCATTTGTGTTGTCTGCAGGTTGCCTCAAAGAAAGAAACTTCACTGTGCTTAGCAATTTTTACCCAGAGGACAACAATTCTCTTCAGATATCCTTTTCTTTTTTCATGTCGTTGTTTTTATTAACGAGTCGGTTGCATAAATTGAACCAATCATGTAATGGCTTAATTTGTTGTAGAATGGCAAATTGGGGAGTAAATATAAAACAATTATCAACCAAATATTTTATTTAACACATCATTATTTATCATTTATTTTCTCGGTAGCAAATTGTTCATACTTTAGTCTACCAAAAGTTTGAAACAGCTAATGCAACACAAAATGTAGTTGTTTTAATACAAAATATTTAATCCATCAGGGATTTAACAGAAAAATCAACATGTCACTCAGAGAACATAGTGGACTTCCTGTTGCTGTCCTAGATGGCTCATAATAAAAATCTGACAATATTTTGCTGGACCTGCTTTTCATTATTACAATCCGTATCTTGTTCTTAACTCCACACCCACAGCTTTCCCATACAGGAGGCCTCTGCAGTGGACAAAGTAAAAATAATGTTTGAGAATAGTGCTGACTTTTTTGGGAGAATAATTGTTTACTCCTTGGATGTCCTGGGGGAAAGGGCCTCATGACCAATATCTTTTTTCATTTTCTCATGAGAGAGGAAATGACCCCTGGGTGAAGTACAGGATGGTGTGGTGGCACTTGGAAAACATGTCATCTGCACCACCACCTTGTGAACTGACATGGACGTGGCCTTTTTTGGTAGAAATTCATTCAGGGATCTGTCAGGCAATCTTACTCGACATCACTAAAACACACAATGGTTTGTTTTGTGATTTCTGACTGCAGATTTTATGGATGTGCTGTAATCATAAAAAAAAGTATTGTACTTGGCCTTTTATCCTGTATTGTGCCTTTTTGATTTAATCACCATTCCATAAAAAACATATCTATTAAATCCTGTTTACTGACATTTTTGTTTTTGCTTTTTCTCTGTCAAAAACTATACTGCTGCAAAACTGTCACATTTTAGTCCTTGTCCTAAAACGTTTTTACACTATAAAGCATTAAAAGTAATGTATCCATGTGGATTAAACAGTTTATGAATTAACAAAATCCATTTAACTATGTTAATGCCTCTACATTTGTTGAAGACTTTTTGGTGTGACAGATGTCAGCAACATCTTGCACAATCGTTTGTGTATTTCAGATCTGCTCCATCAGATTGTCCATGTATTTTCTTCCACTGAAATCATGTTGGTGGCTTGTACAGTTTCAGGATATGGTCCTCCAACACTTTCTGAACTAGAAAAACAAATAAAAATGTTAATTTTACAAACTGAAATTCAAATTGTGAATACATATTGTTTAATCTGAACATCGCGATAAGATGGAAAGTTATCTAAACAAAGAATGCTTCCAGGATTTGGCATTTAGAAGAAACCTAATAAGAAATCTGCAGAGGTTGATCCAACTTATGAGTGGTTTCAGCTCGTAACCACAGGCTACACATTTAACCAAAATAATGAGTGAGCATAACAATATTGAAACACAGGCACTAAACGGCACCAATAATGTTTTCACAATTATTGTAGATAAACTGAGCTTTTTCTTGGATAATGTTCTATTGATATGAAATTAAAGTTATAGCTCTTTATAGACAGAGAATGACTAAATGTGCAGAAGGGGAAAAAAATACCCTGGTGGGGGTCCTATGATGCTAAAGGTCTCGTATAGAAGGGATTTACTTTACATTTGAAATCTGAATTTGACTTTGGACTTAGTACTAAAACATTCTCATTACACAAGGTTTGTTTATTTGCTGTCATCAATTATAACTTAGCCATGGCCAGCAATAAATGTGGTCAATATCTATATCAGGCGGAGAAATATGATGCATACTTTTTTTGTGTCCCAGGGCGACAGCTAAGGCCATTGGACTGTACCCAGAGTCTGACTCGATGGTCATATCTGCTCCTTTTTCTGAAAGAAAGCACCATAATGGGAAAGAAAACACTAAATAAAATGTATCCAAATTCTTCACAACAATTAGATAATCAGCTTACCCAGTAGTGCTTCTACACATTTGACGTGATTCCCCCGTACAGCATATAGAAGAGGAGTTCCACCATTCTAAGAATAAAAAACATACTTTGTTTATTTTAAAAAAAGACAGTTTCTGTAAACTTTAAACATTTATTTCTACCCTTTAATAATACACATTGGTGTTGTATTATACATCTTTGAAAAGCCTGATTAGTCACCTTTACAACAACGAATGACTTGTAAGGATTTTGCATTTGTGGAATGAGCAATATGTGGGTAGCCCTCCCCCAGAAAATGTGCAAAAATCTTCTGCAATTTTCTCCTGTTGGTATTCACTCTTGTTTTGAGTTGCTTGGCAGATTCTCACACTAGCACTTACAGCAGCGAGCCCAAGCTGATTCCACAAGTGTTCAGTTGGGTTGGACTCATGGCAGGCCAGTCCATCCTCTCCACTCCCAAATTCTGAAAATACTCTGAGATAATCCTGGCTCTGTGGTGGAAGGCGTTGTCATCCTGGAACATGGAGTTGAGTCCCAGAATCTGGAGATATGGGATCACCACTGGTTCCAGATTCTCTTTCTGATATAATAATAATAATAATAATAATAATAATAATAATAATAATAATAATAATAATAATAATAATAATACATTTTATTTGTATTGCACTTTATATTTGATGCCAAATCTCAAAGTGCTAAATTGGAGGTGATATGTGGTCTATCAACCAGGTCCTAGTAATACATCTATAACTGGCACCACCTGAATCTCAAAATAAGAGTGATTACCAACAGGAAAATATTGTAGGGGATTTTTCACACACACATATAGCTGTGCTACTCATTCCACACATGCATGAACTTTCCAAGTTATGCCTTGCTGTAAAGGTGACTAATCAGGCTTTTCAAATATGTATAATACAATACAAGTTGGTATTATTAACGGGTAGAAATAACTGATAAAACACAAAATGTCTTAATTTTTTGTGCTCAGTATAATATTAGATGTTCTGCTAATAAGCCCTAACATTTTATGTAGGCAAGTCATAAAGGCATAACTACCCAATCATAGGTATTAATGTCCACTCCATGTCTGAGAAGAGACTCAACAATGTCCACATAACCCCCCGAGCTGGCCAGTGTCAGAGCACTCTCTCGCTCCCTTGCAATTGTTTTGGGGTCTGCACCCTGTAAAAAAAAAAGATTTCACAGACCTCAGTCAGATTGTGCACTTTCTCCACATGGCATAAAAATCTTCTTTCTAACCTTCTCCAGGAGAAAGTCCACCACTGCTTTCTCTCCAAATGCTGCTGCCCACATGAGTGGTGTAAAACCTCGTTCATCCTGACTGCTGAGCAGTGAACTGTCTGCAAGATAAAACAGGATCCAGTTCATCTGTGGCCATTTTCAAAATCGCTTTATGTATGTTTAGACACCTTCTCACCTTTACTTAGGTGTGCAGCCACTTGTGACACCTCACCCTGAGCTGCAAGCTGATGTATGGACAGAGCTGATAGAGTTAAAAAGACAATTACTTCAAATGTTCAAGTTTCAAATGATGAAAATGCTTGTCTTCACACCAACTCTTCTTTGCCTGTAGGCTACTCACAGTCTAATGTCGCTGGCCTTACTGTGACCTCATTCCCACGCTGCTTGTTGGTGA
>JAPMNP010654440.1:0-15836 GCA_029874935.1 Atherina boyeri | reverse complement strand
TAATACCAAAGCTGAGTATTTAGCTGATTTTGGAAGGCTGTCAGTATTTATTTGAGCCTGATTAAACACAAGAGGTACTTAATTAGAAATGATAGACGATAAAGTGACTTCCACCCAGAATGCAACAGGTCTTTTTAGTCTACAAATCATTTTCCTGGTTGACTAACAGTGGTATTTGTAGTCTTTTGTCGCACATCCAGTCACAACTTTAATACATCCCAGTCACCCAAAAAGGTCTGACAGCTTTGCAGGTTGTGCCTTAACTTTTTGCTATCAATTAGGAGAACACAATTTTCATTTTTTGTATTCTAACTATTGTATAAAGCCATTTTTGCAAACGGTAAAAGTTGCTCTCACTCATCTATTTGCATCAACTCATCCAGCATAATTTCAGAGGGAGACTTTTTTTTCTTTTAGCAAGATTTCTTTAAAGATCCAGTCCATAATGTTGCCAGATATTCACATCAATCTGAATATAGGTGTAAATTATTTACAATCTTTATAGTTGTTGAGGAATTTTATTTGATTAAAGGGGCATACTGGCAAAATGTTTAATGCTTGGATGATTAAGATCCCCATAAAGTTTGTTTGTGTTATAATTGGCTTATATAATAGTGCACAAATCTTAAGACATATCAAAATAAACTTTCCTATCCTGATAGACGCAGCACATCAAACCTGACAGCTGTATATCACACACAGTGTACTCTGTGCTTTACAACTATCCCCCTCTCCTTTGTAAGGCTGGCCCTCAGCAGGACTCGCCTCCTGACTCGAGCTGCCAAAGGATTTATGTGTCGATCCTACAGCAAGTCCGGTGATTCCATCGTGGACAGCGAAAATGAGAACAAAGACTACATTCCTCTGGTGAGCGGCAGATTTGCTTTGTACAGTTGAATGTTCAGATACCCTGCATGGTTTTTGATGGACACTGATGTGAACTGATGGTAGATTTTTCTGTAGATTTGAATCCATGCAATAAGCACTATGAGGTGTTAGTTATTTTTAGGATTCCTGAGGGATCATGCATCAGGTAAGTAAACACTCTCCTTCAGTTAAACTAAACCAGTTAAGAATTGTTTGAGTCACACACATAAATGCTCAGATTAAAAAGGTATCAAATAAGAAAGACTTTTGGCTTACACTTTACTGCAAATACTATTTTGTGAAATTTGTTTGAGAAGTTTTGCTAGTTTTATTGAAAATTAGCAAGAACAATGCAGTAGTTTTTTTTATGCACAATCCCAATTCCAAAAACATTGGAGCACAGTGTAAAGCGTAAATAAAAACAGATTGCAAAGATTTACAAATCTCATTAACTCATATTACATTCCCAATAAAACATAAAAAAAACACATCAGATGTTGAAACTGAAACTTTTTTATTCAATATTAACTAATTTTCAATTTGATGACAGAAACTATCTAAAAAAAAAAGTTGGACCAGGGGGACATTTACACCCTTTTAACAACTGTAAAAGTCTGGGAAGTGAAGAGACCAGTTGCTGGAGTTTTAGGAGAGGAATGCTATCCCATTCTGGTCTGATGCAAGATTCCAGCTGACTCTGTGACTCTTCTCCTGTGAAGCCATGCAATTGTGATGAATGCAGTATGTGGTTTAGCATTGTCTTGCTGAAATCTACAAGGGCTTCTATGAAAGAGAAGTCGTCTGGATGGGAGCAGATGTTGCGATGAAACTTCCATGAATTACTCAGTATTGATGGAGCCTTCACACATGTGGAAGCTGCCCACGCCACAGGCACTAATGCAGCTCCATACCATCAGATATGTCGGCTTTTGAACTGTCCACTGATAACAAGCTGAACGCTCCATCTTCTCTTTAGTCTGTAGAACACGGCTTCCATGGTTTCCCAAAATAATTTCTGATTTTGATCTGTCTGACCACAGAATACTTTTCCACTTTGAGTAGATGGAAGCATTTCTGGATCATGTTCACATATGGCTTCTTCTTTGCATGATTGACTTTTAACCTGCATTTGTGGATTTTAAGCCGAATCATGTTCACAGACTGTGATTTCTGGATCTTCCTAAGCACATGTAGTGATTTCCAGATGAGAATTGTTTGTTTTGAATGCAGTGGTGCCTGATGGCCCAAAGATCACCACAATTGAGTTTGAGTTTCTTTACTTAAAACAGGGACAATACATATTAATGAACATGTACATGTAGATATGCAAGATTATAGCCAACGGCTAATTTCCATCGTTAGTCCTCTTGACAGGTTGATGTCAACAACAAAAAAGTAGTAAAATCCATAAAACAATTAGAAGTTATTTGTATATTTTCCCCCTACATAATTAAAGTGGCCATGACACCCTCACCAGCCATTGAATTCTGAATTTCATTAACCTTCAGAAGGTATATATTTTAATCTGTGTTGTTGCTAATACACTATTAATATGAATAAATACAACCTTTTTACAAGTGAACATTATAAAAGATGCAAATTATTACAGCTCAAGTCAGATATACATTTGGCATAGCAAATATGCATTTGCTTTCCCTTAGCTTTTCTTTACTCATAAATAAGTGGTGGTATGGGGTATTATCAAGACTATCAACAAAACTGGCAACACAAATACAGAAAAATACACAGAAATTCAAGAACAACACATGATGCATTCATGACATGTCCTCCAAGGAATTTCCATGCATTTTTTTTAGCAAGGCAATGCAAAACCATATTCTGCACACATTACAAAAGCATGGCTGCACAGAAAGATGTTACAGATGCTGGACTGGACTGCCTGTGGTCCTAATATATCCATAATAGACATGTGCAGAGAACATTGAAAGGAAAAATGCCATGGCGATAGCCCTGTACTGTTGTATATCATAAAAGTACAATGTGAAAGAGTTACTGACATCTAGTGGTAAAGATGGTCATAGCATAAACTTCAAATGCCAAGCACAGTTGTGGATGAACAGTGGCCGCCAATGGCCAAAGTTCTTCCAAACACAAACATGTTTTCATCTGTGAGTGGATCCAGTGGCCTCAGGTGCAACACTGACTGCACTACAGGTACAGTAACTACTTAAGGTGCATGTATAATTTCTTCTTCTATGTGTCTTTTAAGGTATTAGTCATCCCAATTGGTGCTCTAGCTCAGGGATCCCCAACTCCAGTCCTTAAGGCCCACTGTCCTGCAGATTTTATATGTCTCCCTACTGCAACACACCCAACTAAAATTAATGGGTCAATAGCAGACTTGTGCAGAGCTTGTCAGAGATCAATATAATTGTATTCAGGTGTGTTGCAGCAGGGCAACATCCAATACATGCAGGATAGTCTGCCTTGAGGACCAGGGTTGGGGATCACTGCCCTAGCTCACATCAAACAAACCTGGTACTGCCATTTTAAAGTTCAGAGGGTTCTCACTTCATACACAGAGTTGTTTGTCCATTCTGAGACACCACAATAAAAATAGTGGCACAAATACGGCAACTGCCATTCATTGCAGTGGATCTGCATACATATGCAGATCCACTGCATGTAGATATGAATGCCTCATACCAAGAGAATAAAAACAACAGTTATTTTCGTAAAGTGATTAGATACCAATGCCAATAGAAACTGTTTTTGACGATATATGATTTTTTTTCTGTCATTGACCTTTGATTTTGTTACACACTGCACCTTTAAGATGTGGTTGCAGGAAGAGTGAAGCAAAATAACAATTGAAAGGCATCATGGCTGGATAGAAAGGGTTAAAGCTTAACTGTCCTAGCCTGGCTTTCGCCAGCCTGATCTCACGGCGGTTTAATTCCGCCCTGCAGATCAGTCTGGATACTCACATACATTTCTGCTGCAGCTGATCCATTTTTTCTGGATCCAATCACAAACGGGCTCATAATCCGCCTTGCGCGCTATTGGTGGGTTCAAAACGATGACGTCAGAGAAGCGACGGTAAAGTCGGCTAGCAGCTCGTTGTTTACATTAGTCATGGTAGCCACCAGAGCACAGCTATACGTCCACGCCTCTGTCGCTGCTGGTTTAAAAGAGTTGAAAGACAAGTTTTCTTCGGAAACGGAGCAGAAACTTGCACTGGAAGAATTCATATAAAAGAAAGACGTGTTTGCCTTACTACCAACCAGTTCGTCACCCGGATTGATGGTCTGATTGGTGAATGCTCTATCCAATCTAGTCATTTAAACTATGCCCGTTGGTCACGCCTCTTATGCAGTAGAAATTACATGGCAGAGGTCCCAGACTAAGTACATGACATGAACTTTGTCTGGCGAAAGCCAGGCTATAACTGTCACACCTTTGGAGAATTACGCTTCTAAATGCAAAAATGGGTGTTTTATAACAAATGAGATTAAACTAGTGAGACAGAACAAAATATCTTTGGTTCATACTGTGCATTGAGAAAAAGTCAAAGTAAATGTCTGATTTGGGATTATTTCCCTCTGCAGGTGTTGTTGCAGTTGGCTAGTGGTGCATTTCCCCTGGACTCGGCTCTATGTGAAGCCATCAACGTGCCAATGGAAAAACTTAAATGGACATCTCCATTCACCAGCCATCGCACCAGCCTGGGCCACCCATCTCACTCTGGCAGCCGCCGCGCTGACAGCACGGACGACAGCTGCAGAACACCACTCGAATCAGAAACATATGAATCAGTTGCAGAGCATGCTGTAAGCATGCACAACCCTTTTCGAACACCCAGGAGCACCTGGCCAGACACTGGTCTCTCCTCATTGGCCAGTCCATCCACTGCTGCTGATCCCCCTCTTTCCCCACATTCCCATCTAAATGGCGCTCGGAGTTCAGGGTCGGGGGGCTCTGAAACCGCCCAGTCTGGCAGTATGTTAAGAAGGATGCTGGATCTAGAGAGCATGGTGTGGGCAACAGCTGTGGCTCTCGCATGGCTGGAGCACAGCTCTGCCAGCTACTTCATAGAATGGGAACTGGTAGCTGCCAAAGCTAGCATGTGGCTGAGTTCACAGGACATCCCAGAGGGGAAAGATTTAGCCTCCATCAAGGCTGCTGCCAATCAGCTCTTCATCATCCTCAGACACTGGGATGAAAACCTGCAATTGAACATGCTCTGTTATAACCCCAACAGTGTCTGAGGACTGCTAGTCCAAGGCCACTGAAGATACTCAGTCCCATCTGATACTATGCTAACTGAGGCTGTACTATTAACTGCCCAGCAGTTTTTCCTCTGGAGTCTGGCTTTGCTGTTGCAGCTGTGAACAATATGTATTTGTCCTGTTTGTGTGCCGTTCCTCCAAACATATCACAGGCTCTTCACAGACACTTTGTGCAAGCTATGGCTGGAGCCATAAACGGTAGCTGGATCTCTATTAGCAAGGGATCTATCTGAATTATGCCACAGACTTGAAACTCAAGAACAAAGTCAGTGTTAGTCATAGCATGTTGGACCACTGACTAAAGACCATTACCATGAGAAAAGCTATTATTGCCATCATATTGATGTTATGGATAGAATGCTGCAAAACATTGGTGAGAGAAAACTGTTCCTTCGGTTGTCACATACTGTTGTTACATCTTTACACTGAATTGATTGTGTCGTGGGAAAAAATAGTTTCAAAGATGCATCTTGGTATTTATTAGCCGTATTGTCAATTTTTTCATGCCTGTTACCATATCAATATTATAACTACTTGCCTTTTTTGTTGAATTGTAGCAGAGGCAGAAAAATATGCAAAAAGCTGCAGAAAATCTCAAGTAATCTGTATGTTGACATAAAAAACATATATATAAATATATATATATATATATATATACAGTATATGTATATGTGTGTGGTAAAGGTGGGAGTTTACAAACATGTATCCCACTAGCATGTAATTTGCTATTTATTATTCAATGAAGCGAACATATTTTGTTTCACCATTTATCTAAGTATATCTGTTTTAGTGAATAAGTTATGACCATTCGGGTTTTTGTCCTTTATTTAAACAGAATAACAGATGCTGTATAGAGGTGACTGCAAAAGCATTTTGAAAATTCAAAAGTGATCAGTAATACGGTAAAGGTTTACATTGCAAGAAGATTTTTACTTGATAATAATGATTATAATAATGATAATGAAAAAGAAAAAACATATCTACAACAGTCACCCTGCAAAGTTATGTCACAGCTCAGGGTGATATAAATGTGTCTGTTAAAATATTTAATTATAACTGTCTTGAAGTGAATAAGTACATATGGCAGACTTAGTAATGGATTTGCAAACAGCTGATTCGACCCAGTCCTGCAGAATATGTACAGCAATCAAGAGTCCTGTTCTGGCAATCAATGAAAAAAAAAAGCATCCGGTAGCTGTTATTTTCACATCTCATTTACCACAAGTGCCTAAAAAAGGTTTAAAGTTGGCAGAAAATTGATAGTCTTTTCATTTAAGTAATGATATGTTTTTTTCTCTTTCAAATATAGATTAACCTAGCAGCGGGTTTGTGCATTGTATCATCTAGCAAAGCTGCCATTACTGTGGTGTCTTGGTGTAGAAAGTGCTTTCTGCTGCCTGCTGGCAAATACTGTACCCTAGGTGGTTGAATTGAGGACATCAAGCAGTGGCTCCTAGTTACAGATGTAGGCCAAGAAAGAACATTACACTTTTGCTAAGGCTGTCAATATTCCAATTTGCAAGAAAATGTTGACATTATGCTACCAATAAACAACAATATGCTTCTGTTCTGTTTGGCAGCTCCTGTAGTATCTTGGCTCATTTATCTTAGCTAGCATAGCAAAAGTTACCTTTTGCTCCAAGTTAAAGGGACATTTATGTCTTTTAAGGTGCGATTGTGTGCTCTGACGTCGGAGCTAAGCTAACAACAACTGAGAACATGGCTACAAATGGGTGAATGTTCCCCATCTAAAATAAATCTAACCTTCAAAAATTTCATAGTAAGTCACTTAAATGCTACAGTATTTTTTAGGCTTGAGTTTCCCTTTTTTGGTCTGATTCTGATTAGCTTTTAGCTTTGCTCCCCTATTATAATTCCTCCCTTATTTTCCAAAATTAGACTGCTACCTGCTAACTACTGCAGGTAAGCCACTGACTGCTCATGAGTACTTTGAAAAACCTCACTTATAAAAACAAAATTTCCCTTTAGTGTGACACTGTAGCCTTTGCATTAGCCAATTTATTAGCTAGAGAAGCAAATGCTATCTGTTGCACTATGTGGAGCTTGATAGCTGCATGCTAATTATGAAAACAGACTGACCATTGTTACCCTTTTGCATGTTCAGGTAATTTACATTCAGTTTAAATTTTCTATTGTTGTTTATTCTACATTATTATCAAAATTACAGTAAATCACAGTACATTGAAATAGTTAAACTTGTATGCATCTCAGTACAGCTTGGTTTCCAAAGCATGCATATTTCAAGGTGATGCCACTGCAGTAATGGCGACTTGTTTATTTAAAGTACTTGGCTGGTTAAGAGACGATAGCCTTTCTTTCTTAAACCTATCTTTATTATTTTTTGTGTCAATGTAAGCATTTTTCAGTAACAATTTCATGTTTTCCCTTAATGTTGCTTTACTCAGGTATTTGTTGTTGTTTTTCCCTGACTCAGGCTGAGTTGCATGTGTCCTTCTGCATGAACACATGTGTTTAGGATTCAAGTTTTGATGACTGAATTGATGAATTGCCACATTGGAGCCAGTCGTGTAGTATTTTCCTCTCTGACATGGGACGTATGATGTAGATGTCATACAGTAATACTTTTGTGCTGTAATTGCAATAGTAAGTGCAGCTGTAATCGTAAAAAGTTTTATTTTTCATGTAATGAATCGTTTGTAAAATGTATTATCTTTCAATTTGCTGTTTGTGCCTTTATAAATGATTGTTGGCTGTCTGAGGCTGTTCGAAGCTTCTGTGGCGTATTTATAACTGTTGATGCTATGTCCAGCTCTGCAGGTGCATGTAATAAATTCATCAACTAAAAAAGATCCATTCATGGACTCCTGTCTTGATATAGTTCCCTTTGCTATGCTGAGGATTCAAGCTTTGCACACAGCCTACCCCACTCATCTAAAATAGATGGGTGAAATAGTCTGTCCAATGTCACAACCTTTGAATACATTAACGCATCACACATTGTGAGATGAGTAATGTTGTGATTAATACAATATCTCCTCCTTGAGTTATCAACACTTTAAACAGATACTTTAAAGCAACACTGCATCTTTACTCATCTTTATGGTACACTGACAATTAATGTGCACATTCCTGAAGCTGTTATTGCTCTACTGCAGGGGTGCTCAAGTCCGTTCCTCAAGAGCTACTATCCTGAAAGTTTTAGATGCGACCGTCTCCAACACACCTGAATCAAATGAAAGGCTTGTTACCAGGGCTCTGAAGAGCTGAATGGCATGCAGATGAGGGAATTAAACCATTTGATTCAGGTGTGTTGGAGAGGGAATATCTCATCTAAAGGTTTCAGGATAATAGCTCTCTCGAGGACTGGATTTGGGCACCCCTGCATCCCAAGCTGGAAAAAATACAATGCCACAATGTGAAAATTTGCCAAAATTCAGGATATTTGCTTTGAAAGAGCTCATACAATCAGGGCCGCCTTAACTTACTGTTAGGCCACTGGGCTGAGAAGTTTTGTAGGCCCTGTCCTGCCCTCCAAAATAACTGAGTCCCAGAAAATGATATCTGGGTATACAGTGAATTTTCCTTTTATTCATTTCTATTGACATATCAATAACAGGAACATAATTAATGATAAGTATAATGATGAATGAATAAATAATAATAATAAATCTTGTGAACCCATGCTCCTGTAAACACAAACTCAAACCCCCTTTCAACTGAAGTGTCGTGAGCGTCAGGATGGTTTTAAGTTAATTTTTCATCCTATTCTGTTTGTCGCAGGCCAATTTTCTTTTGGAAGGACCACTCTCAAACTACTTTTCTTATACCTGTCTCTCTATCAAAGTGATGAAGCCAAACCAGATTGATACATAAGGGGGCGGGGTTGGGCATGCCGCCAACGGGTAAATTTGGATCAATCAGCAGTCTTAAATTTCCATATAATGTGATTGACAGGAAAACTGACAAAAGTTACCTAACAATTTGACTTTTATGCTAATTTTGTCCCAAAAATGATAGGCCCCTAAACTCTGTGGGCCCCTGGGCTTTAGCCCAGGTAAGCCCGTGCATTAAGGCAGCCTTGCATACAATGCAGCTACACAGCCTTGCTGCAGTTTTTTCCAGTAGTTATCCAACAGCCCTTTTTGGGCACGTTAGATTTCTGTTTCTAGTGTTGTTTCCTCAGTCTGTTTTCAATTCAGGTTGTGTATTCTGTTGTGTTTAGTTCCTGTACCTGTCTTACATCTGGTCCTGGGTTGATGATTACTACACCTGCTCTTCAATTAGTCATAGTTCCCTGTGTAAAAACAGAAATTCAGTAAGTCCATTTTGACGTTTGTTATTTTAGTTTGGTGTTAGTAGGCTGTTCATCCTGTTGTTGCAGTGATGTCTTTCTTTACTAAATCCCTGTTCGGGATTAGTCACTTTGATCCCACAAGGGCTTCAGTCCTGCATGTTTTCAATGTTTCCTGCTCCAACGCAGCTCATGCAAATGGAATGGATCTAAATGCCTATGGAGTTCAGCACAATGACTCATTAATTTGAGTCAGGTGTGTTGGGACCAGTGAAACATCCAAACCGGAGGGACTACGGCCCTCGAGGGACTGAATTGAATAGCTCTGCTCTTGTTCCCAGGGCAGTCTGCCTCCAAACTCCACCTCCAAACATTGCTCATGACAGAGAGAAGCAGTAGTTTATTTCCAAATTAATTTAATCCAATAATAAAACCCATAGAGGGAAATGTATCATTATGTGTGTATGTGTATTTTGGCCGGTAGCAGGGCCATCTATGTCAACAGGATGGGACTTTGATGCAGTCGGGCTTTTTGAACACAATGTGTTGTTTAATCACCATGTGTTTTAGAGGGTTTGCAGTGTTGTCTATGTTTTGTAGCTTATTCAACATCTTTCTCTCTACAGTCAGATTTAGAGGCTCCAGATCACATCCCCAGCACATCGGAGGAAATGTTGCAGACACCCGACAGGTGGCTACCAAACAAATTACACTCCCCACAGCTGCCTGTTAGAGGGTATCCAACACCTTGCTACAAAGATTAAACTTCCAAAGCTTCTTGAAGAAGAAGGAGTCTGCTCGCCCCGTTGCTATTTTTGACTTGTATTTCCAGTCTAGTCTGTTATCCAGGTAAAAACCCAGGTATTAGTTCTTCTCCAGTCATCTCCGTTGTCCTTTTGGCATTAGAGATAAAGTGATTGTCCCTGCATCATACATTGTTTTATTTTTCACAGCTTCCTGTTTGTCAGGAAAGAATTCTGTGTTGCTATTCCTATCATGCTCCTGTGGTGTGAAGCACTCTCTTAGACACACAACTCTTGGGTTTCTCAAACTGTACTCTATTTGTCAGGAAGTCAATAATGCCGGTAGCTGCTTAGGTACATGTGTTTTTGGACAGATTAAGCTGAATTGTGTTAAAAGCACAGGAGAAATCAAAGAGCAGACTTAGACCTTGTTCCTGTTCAGGCTTGGTTGCTTCTTCATCTTCATCTGAGCTTTTATAACGTGAGTACTCAAATCAATGAGCGATATCAAATCAACTAGGCTACTGCCTATCTCACACAGTCATGGTTGAAAACTGGATTGTTTACAAACCAAAGAATAAAAGGGATTTCTACATTTTATGTTCTATCCGATGTCAATTTTACATCAGAGCAGAAAGCGTATTAACAGCTATGATTCCTGTAATATTGCTCCTTGAAATCAAAGAGGAAGCTATTTAATAAAGGATGATTAGATATCATTTATAATGTCCAGCTTATTACAAGGGAAAACATGCCAACCATAAGAGACAGACTTGAAAAGGGTGAGCAAAGGGGGAACGGGGGAGGAGAGGGTCAGAGCACACACTGCTGAGTAAGAAAAATGATTGCTAATAATAACCGTGCGGCACTAACAACCATCCTCAGTCTGCTTCAGAGATCAAACATGGCCTAAACAGTTCCTGACAGCTTGCAGAGCTCTGAATAGTGCACACATGAAAGCAAAGCTTTAAGCACCGATGTTTATTCAGTTGTATTGTGGTAAAAAGTTTGTTCCGTGTGCTGTTGCTAAGATACTGACACTAAGATATGTGAAAATATATTGTGTGAACCAGTACAACATCCATTTATTTATGGTGCTATATATAGTAAAGTGTTTTCTTTCATGTTTGCAGTGAGAAAAAAAGCTTAGTTTTACAAAGTTTAGTTTCCCTTGATGGCATAAATATTTTTATTTAGTTTCTCATGGCATTGTTTCACTCATGTGGACATCACCATATGTTCTATCTGTAGAGTGCATCCTCATTGCAGCTACTGAGGGGACTCTGTATCTGCAGAACAGAGGCCAATCTCTAATTTAATCCAGGCCACTATATCATAGTTGTTAAATGTGCACATAAATAGCTCACAGGACATACATAAGTAATTGCACTGTCTGGATAGAAACTAATCCAGAGGGGGGTTGAGCAACACAATAAATGATCATTATTCTAAGAGGATGATGACCAGTTGCCATGGTAGCCACTTGTGTTTTTCACCACACAGTCTGTCTGAAGTGTTGCATGAAAAAAAGTTAAATATTCTTCAGTCTTATTTCACTTATTAAAGATTTAAACACAATATTTACAGTTAAACTGTGAATAATAGGAATGATAAGAAGAAATAAATGGATATAATTTATATACAGAACGTTTTGTATTTTGGAGAAAAATATTGCATAACAATTTCATTTTATAATGTAATGCCCCTTTTTAATCTTTTTAATGTTTGATAGGTAATCACACATTGAAAAAAAAATTAAACATGACACATTTTCATAGGTTATACCAATAGTTTGTAAACTATTAAACTACTTTAAGTGTGTTGTTCAGTGAAATCCTCCATTTTGCAAAATACATATTTTCAAATTTAAAATTAAATGTTTGACAACGGCTGCCATGGGGGGGCTTTGATTCAACATTCAACATTTATTTGACCTCTGGCACTGCACTGGAATATGGGATTCCCTTTCCCTATTTTTGAAACATTTTAAATAGATTTTAAGAAATCTTGATCCAATTAAATAGATAAATGCGTTTAAAAAAAAAAAATAGCAGACAGGATAATTTGACATTTGTTTAATTTTTTCCATAATTAATTGGATATATTTTTTCAAATGAAGAATTATTTTCTTTTTAGTTTTTCTAATAGTACAACCTCCCAGGGCACGGTATGTTCATTTTTGGTATTTAAATTACGTGTGTGGTTGCAGAAAGGTGATTGGCTGGATGGTATGGCTGTTATTTCCCCATCTGTGATTGGCCAAATGGTCAGCTGGTCAACCAATCCTTTTTGAACAACTTGCTTACTGAGGTCAGATGAGAGGAAAACTTAACTTTATGGCCACCAAGGAAAACACCATGTCTGGCACAAACCCAACAGCTCTCATCACTCCAAAAACATCATCAAACAACAACATCCCCAAAGCATGATGCTGCCACCACCATGCTGTGGGGATGATTTTTATTGGCAAGGACAGGAAAACTGATCAAAAATTAGGGAATAATGTATTGTGCTAACGTTTCTTATGGAAAACATGTTTCAGCTTTCCAGAGATTTGAGATTTGGGATGGAAGTTAAACTAGCAGGACAGTGACTTTATGCATACTGCTAAATCAATCAGTGGTTTGAGGGAAAGTGTTAAATGTATTGGAACGATCTAGTCAAAATCCAGACCGTAGTATAACTAAAAATCTGTAAATTAATTATTACTGCACACCAAATAGACCTGTTCAACTTACTGGAGCTGGGACAGATTTACTTTGAAGAATGGACAAAAATCCAAGTGGCTAAATGTACTGAGCTCATAAACACATACCATAAAGGTGCATTCACACTGGTACTGTTTGTTCCAGTTTAAACCAAGCCTGGTCCGCTTCCACTGATAGTTGAGTTAATTTATCCAATCCACTTTATTTATAAAGCACATTTAAAAAAATGGAACATGTCTCCAAAATGCTGCAAAATCGATAAATGAAATAAAAACAATAAACAAGTGTTACTCTGTCTGGCTCAACCAGCTCTTATTAAAAATAATAAAACAAGTGAAAAAATAAAAATAGATAAGATAAAATATATAAAAGTAGTATGAACACTCATTTTTGTTTCCACAGACAAAAAAAGGGGAAGGGTGCCAGAAAATCTAATTGACTTGTCCTATTTTCTGGGACCTGCTGTTGGGGTCCTAGTTTTAGTGATCCAGGTTTATGAACCAAACTGCACCAAATGGTCCTGTAACAACCCGACAGAACTGCATTAGGTTTGAACACTAATGTAAAAACAAAAATATCAAGACTGCATATATCCATTGTTTACTTTTCATTTTCAGTTCTTGCCAATCACTGAGCTTCATTTTCTTTTTCATCCTGCTCATTTTCTTCTTGGTCAGTGGTTGTTTCAGGAATATTGCCTGTTCCGAGCAGTTGTTGTAAGTGCGTGAAGTTATCTGTGGGGTTTGGTCTCCTTGTGTTAAGTGTAATGTGAAAGCAAACCAAAACAAATGAAGATGTGAGATTTTGTGAAAGAGTTCCCCGAGCATTTAAACCAAGCCCCCCAGAGTATCCTATTGTGAATGCAACCTAAGAGTATAGCAGCTGCTAGTCATGCAGCTTGCAAAATAATTATTCAATCAAAATAATTATTTTATAATCTTACTTTAGAATAAACCTGGAAAAGAGGATAACCTTTTTTCTTTTTCTCTTTTATATGCAACCCCTAAAGTCCATACAATTAAGAAAAAAACAATGAGGGGGGGTTTGATATTTTTCATATTATTGCATTTGAATGAAATACAGTCAGAAATAGGTGAAGTTTAACCAAAAAAAATCTTTTTAAATGCTAGTTTCCATGGTTGTTAGAAGAAATTGCACAATTTGTCTAATTATGAACTGTGTGTCTTCTCTGAAGTGTTTGGTTGGATAATCTTACTAAGATCGACTCTGAAAAACATTTTTAAACATGTTATAAAACAGGTTTAAATTACAATTGACAGTAATTGAAGAGCAGATGCTCCTGTAAACAACTGATCTTCATCCTGAACCCCCTAATCTTCTTTTTCAGGTGCAGTTTCTGCACAAACCTCATGCAACATTAAAATTCAAAAAGTGGGGAACAAAAGAAGGGATATCTTTGATGGTTTACTCACTGTCAGAGCAGTGACAGCTCCTCTTGCTAAAAGCACTGCAGGACAAGACCGAAGGGTTTCCATGGTGTTGGATGAGCGCTACAGCTTTCATGTTTGCAGCACAATGAAAAAGAGAGGTTTGTTAATGTGCGGCTATTGGCAGAACAAGTGATGTTTTTACCTCAAGTGCTATCTTTTAGCATCACTGCTTGATTTCTGGCCACATTGCAAAGAAAAAAAACTGTATAGTGCACATTTGCTGACAGCAATTTGAGAACAAAAGCTTCTGCGATGTTGCTCAAAAATACATTAGAGAAAAAAAATGTGAAACAAGTACAAACCGGAAGATAAATAAGGAGTGAATGCAATTAAATATGTCATGTAACTATAATTACAACTATCATATTGATCTGATTCACTCAGTTTTTTGGTTTTCAAGCACAATTCTGTATTAGTAAGAGGTGACTTGGATGAGTAAAGGCTTTCAGAGTTTCCCTACAATTTCAATAAAGAGATCCACATGCAGATAAAGATTTATTAAACTTTATTAATGCATGCACCTCACCATCAAATACATTTAACATGGTAGTTTGTGCACAGATGTGTTGGCATGCAGCCTGAAAACAAATACTGTAGAGCTGCAAGTGGATGTAGCTACTCGTTCTTGTTGTCTTGATTAATTAACTATACTTCACTTCAAACATCTTTTATAGGTAACCTCTTTCAAAACGCTTATTTCAATCGATTGTCAGCTCATAATGTAACTGTAAAAGCCTTACAATGAGCCATTATTTTTAATGAAGTGTGTTGGAACACGCAAAACTTCTAAGGTCATATACAGTATCACACCGTTTCTTCAGTTTTGCGCCAAATTTTTCTTGATAGGACTGTAAACTCAAGCTGAACAAATTTAATCAAACTTTGAAAACTTCCTTTTCAACCAAACTAATGGGAAGTATGCATTTAGCTATCATCTTTAATATGATGTCCGGAATTTGCTCTTCACATCAAACATCAAACTTTCTTTGTTTGGTGGCAAAGCTAGCCTTGACAACTGATTTGTGGGCGGACCTTATGTTGGATGCCTTGATCTTAAAGGTAGGGTCCTCTGCCGCCGTCTGGGTGGGGGCATGTCCATCTCTGTGGTGTGGTGGTGGGGACACATGCCCTGGGGCTGCTGTTGGTGGTCGGGGTCCTGGGTCTCCTGGTTCTCCTGGCCTTCCTCTGCCTTCATTGGGGATACGGTTGCACTATCACACACATAACTAAACACGCCTCTCCCCTCATGTTCTGAATGCTGATACTATCTCTGCATCACCTGGCAAACATGTAAACTGTGTACATTGATGGCTACTTTTGTTTTTTGTTTTTTTTGTGTTATATGTATATGTATGTGTAGACTTATGCATGACTGTACGAACATTTGGTGCCATGAGTGTTGCCTACTCCAATGTAATTTTTCTCTTTTGTGTGTCTCTTAGGATTGTCAGCCTGCTTCCTGGCCAAGGCCGGGTGGTGTTCTCTTTTGTGTCTCAACAGGTGTAGCAGTCGGCTGCTTGGTGTATCCCTTCCTTTTGTCTCTC
>JAPMNP010654409.1:0-11653 GCA_029874935.1 Atherina boyeri | reverse complement strand
CAACTGCAGGTGAACGTGACCTTGGGGCCACCCGTTTCTCGCATTGAACATGGGGGATGGTGTGACACTTTCAGATCAGATGTTGCTATGCGCCTGGATCTCCTGCTTAATGTTAATTGGACTAAAAAGTACATTCCTCCCATCCAGCCAATGTGCGTTCAGGTCGCGAGGACAACATCATACAGTGGCTGGGTGGAACAGAGGAGGGGGGGTACTCTCGAGCACTCGAAGAAAACCGTGCTGAATGTACAGAAAACTGCGAAACTCCAAAAAGTTAATAGTTTTTCTTATCTGAATTTTGGTAAGTTTTACTCAATGTTTGACGGTAATGTCACTCGGATAACTTGAATGATATAAACACGAGCTAAATGTTAACATTGGAAAGAATTTTGTTTTAACGTGCGAAAGCTAGCTGAGGCTACATCAAACAGTGCTAGCGTAATCCATTTAATTTAATGTCTTAACTTTGTGAAGTAAGGTAATTCATTTGATAAAAACAGTATATTGAGGTAATAGTTTTTCTAATATGAATCATAGATTACATATGACTGAAATCACTGTCCTACTTACGAGCTAAGATTACGACGACATTAACGAATTCTTCGTGCCTTTCCAGGCTAGTAATGGAGTACTGAAAAATCGCACGAAACTGAGAATGGCCTTCGACGGGCATCAGAGTACATTTGCAAATTCCCTCTTCCAGTCATGTCCACGCCAGGTACTTTTTTTTTTTTGCTTTGTTTATGGTGTTTGAATTTTATATGCCATATTTCAATCGACTTGCACAATAGGTCTATAATTATTGCAGTTGATTTTTGGAAACCGTTAAGGACCCATTAGGTTAAGTAATAGAAAATGCCATCCATGTGTTTACTTTATTTGGAATATTTTTTTTTTACTATTTTGTGTGACTAGACCTGATAATATCCCTCTAACAAACGAAAGAAAGCAAACCATTCTATTCGATTTAGTTTTTACAGTAGTAGTAAGTGATTTAGTATTTATGAATGAACTAATCAGCAACATACTCGTATTTTCTGTTCATAATTAATTAATAGTTAATTCATTACTACTTGTGTTTTTAGTTTTTGCCTCAATAGTATTTCCAAAATATTTTAGAGATTATGTGGCACCAGCAGTGATTTCAATAAATGCCTCAGTGGTTTTCAAATAATAGGAAGTCACTGGCATGACTACTGTTTCTACAGAATTTCAAATTACACTTGTGATCTCAACTACATTGTTGGACACTGATATCTTTGTTCCATATTTGCCCGAGTTACATTAACATCTGCATTATGAGAGTCAGCTTCAGTTGGCTTTTTATGTAAGAAATGCAATAAAAAAGTAAAAGTTAATAAAATTATGCCATTGTAGTGTAGTACTCAATGAAAAAAAACACACACAAAAAAATAAACCAAACATTAATTAAGGATTTTTAATTGGGCAGTTTTCATTCTTCATCTGATCTGTGCAGAAATCTGAAGCCTTAAAAACTTTTAAACTGCCTTGCTCATAATAACTTACCTTTATATCTGTGATATATCCATAGATGTGTGCGCCTTATAATGCTCAACAACACATTTCCCCTTACCTCTGACGCACAACATTGAGGTTTTCTACGTTAAATGAAAATTTAGGCTGCATTTTCTAAGAGGGTCCTTTCACAGAGGTAAATGCAACTAAAAGGGTGCATCTACAGAAATGTGGATGTGGATTTGGGCTGGGCAATACAGCTGAAAAATAAAATCTCAGATTATTTTTATTTAATAATCTATATTTACATTTAAGGATCTGTTTTTTTTCTTTCCTTTCTTAAAAACATACTACAAATAACAGAAATGACTCTAAACAAGTTTTGATTTTATTTTGATCAAAATGAGATAAAAACCAATTTGATGAACAGCTCATTTGAATGAATTGATGAAATTGATTTATCATCTATCCCTAATGTGGATCTATTTTTCTGTAGATGTACACATGATCAACCACAGTCTTGGTACAGTGAGTCTGAAAAGTGTTAGAATAGATGTAGATTATTTAAAAAAAGATAATGGACATAAAAAAAAACTTAATTCCTGGTGTGAGGAGAACTACAGTAGTTGAGAAATGAGCTGCTGTGCTGCCTGGTTATCAATGTTTTCTAACAACTGCTAACATTGTTTCCTAAGTACTGTTTGTCATCACATGTTGGCATAGAGGAGAGTACAGCAAATATGGTTGTAAAGTTATTTTTCAATTGAGTTATGCTTTGATATATTTTTACTTCTCTGTCTTTTAGACAGGTGTGAATCCAGGAGGCATGAACACTGGAAGCGCTCCACTGCCCTTTGTTTCCATCCCAGGTGCCTCACATCAGGAACAGGACAATGCATCTTATGTGCCCTGGTCTCACAATACTCAGGATGATCCATATGAACCTGTTGGTTGTACCCAGACCAGCAATAAAAGCAGGTATTCTCATTAACTGTGGTCTGACATGTTGACCCCCACCCCTCAAATAAAAAAAGTGTGACCACAATTCAATTCCGTTTTATTAAATATTTTGTAATTATGTCATTCGGAAGTAGTTTATGTACTAAGAAAATATATATTGGAAAAAAAACTCACATTAAATGAACCACTGATCATCAATGAAATCAATGTTTTCAAAGAAGAAACAAAGTAGTTTTAAGGACGTGTTGTTTTTCCCTTTAAGGAAACTAACTGATAATGCCGACTGCGATGGTGAGGCAGATCTGCAGGGTCTGGTTTCAAATATTTTGGATGAAGCAGAATCATGGGATAGCTATTATGGGGAGAGGTATGTCAAGGTTTGAGTTTTTCCACACTTTTCTTATAAATTGTGGTATACAATGTGTCATTTATACTTTTGACAAAATGAAAAATCTAGAAAAAATACATCACATATTTTATAAACAATGATACTAAATCAGGTTCTCGTTTGTCTTTTGAAAGCCTTCCGACAGGCAATCCCATCTGGTCTCCAAAGATACTGAGAGAAGAACTGCTACAGTATTTTCATTCAGAGGCTAAAACACTCCACAACTCTTCCTTTCCGTCAAATCATCTATTCCATGAGATTTTCAGTAAAGCTCAGGAACAGTCAGTGGACAAAGAAGCTGTTGAGCTGAGTCAACAGTGCAGTAGCCTTCCTACCAAACAGTGGCTTTTTAATTCGCCCAATGGGGATGGTCATTCCATCCGTCCTCACAAACTTCCACCGGGTCTACCAATGCCCAACACATTGAAAACCGACCCATGTCAAATTCAACAAAGCAGAAACGTCAGTATGCCAACTTATGACAATGGAAGTCATCAGCCTATGAATAACTTCCTGGGGCTCAGTGACATCTTCAGACCCCAAAATGAAATAAATGGCTCCTGCTTTGATGGTTTCTATGAAGATCGCTACATCCAAAGCAGTGCACATCCAATTTGTAATGAACAGTATGTTCCAGAAGACATGAACCAACTGGTCAACAGTTTTCAGTCGTTTATGGCGTATGAGCATGATAATGCTCGTTATGGAGACTTTTCAAACATCCACAAGCATACAGTGGGTATGCGCAAAGAAGATGGCATAGCTGAACAATGGAAAATCTCAAGTCCCGCAAAGTCAACACAAAGTGCTCCTACAATGCAGATCCCAAATCAGCTGTTGGGAGACTTGGGGCAGAGAGGAAGAATTGGAGGAGTGAAGAAACAAACATGTAAACTTGATGCTCTTCAAGATCTTCCAGATTTTAGCCCTCACCACACAGAGTATTTTCAGCAAGGAAAGGCATTCTCTGCACCTCTAAACCTCCCAAACCAGCACCTAAACAAGATGACAATGAACAGAGAAACTATGAATCTAAGCATGAATCAATATTCAAAGCATCACATGCAACAAGAGCAATTACAGAGAAAGGTCAGGCCACAGCTGCAGAAAGAAAAAAAGGGAATGCATATCCCTGGAATTTTGGGAGAACGTTTCCCAAGGATGCAACGAACCAGCACTTGCATTACAGAAGGAGATAGACAGCCCTTCTCACAAAACCCATACATGAATTTCCGGGGGAGGGTGCAGTCTCGGAGATTTGATGGAGAAAACAATATGGTCACTGTAGGAAATGGACAGCAGCTGACGTCTTTCATGTATCCTGCAAATGACATTCAAAGGCACTCCAACTTCCCCATCAACTCAAACTTCAGCTCTAGATCCTCACTATCCTGTGGAAATGGTGTTGCTGGTATGGATATGGGTGGTGTGGTGTCAGCTAATGAGGTTGCAGCTTTAAACTCCTATGTCAGTGACATGTGGACCCATAGAAGAGAGAACACTTTTCCTGGCATGATCTCAGCTGTACCACCATCACTCATGATGAGTCAAGGAGGACCTGCGATCCAGCTTTCCTTCTACCTGGATGATTGTTACGAACAGTGGAAGTGTTTGGAGAAAGAGAGAAAAAGGGTATGTTTTTTTTTTTAATTTGATTTTCTGTCTAGTAAGAGAATGTCTGAGGGTGATTGTCAAGGCAGTTTTGTATGGTTTTGGGCACTGATAGTTTTCCTTTTATGGAGTTTTTCAGCTTTATAATAACTGTTCCAGTCTAAAGTGTAGTATTTTTAATGTAGGCCTGTGTATACTCCACAACAGCTTGGCACAAGGGCACATGTTTTAGTAGGGCAATAGGAAATAGTAAAACCTTAGATGCATCTTGATGAGGATGTAGAAGATTATGAATAGATTGACAAATGTCAAGAATGTTTTTTACACATGACCATTGATTTGGTTAACTTAATTCCAACTCAGAAGGCACAAAGTAAATGACCAGCTGTGTTGCAACTTGTATTGCCTAGGATTTGTGTTCTAGTCAGTCTGAGATACAGGTTGTGCACTTCAGCCCATCTTGAAGACATTTTATTGATTTAGGGGTCCTCACATTTTATGAGAAAAAAACCAAAGTCTGGTATGTGAAAGATGTGATCCACACTGCCACATTATCTTATGTCACTGTGGCTGTGCACTTTATCACAGATGATTGCCATAAAGCCTATCATGTGCTCCAAACAAGAGCATGAATAAGTGATTATATAGCTCATTGTATATAAATCCAGGATTTTGGCGAGAATTTTGTTGTTTAGTTACTTAGAATATGCTGTTGTCTATTGATTTACTACTGCAAGTATGCTGCTACAGGCACACACTTCTCTTAATTTCATGTCAGTAATTTAGACAACCCTGATAAAAAGTCTAAATTTATTCTATAAATGTAGGCTGTAAATATTTTTCAATGATTTGGAGACCCCGTGGAATTATCTTAGCTCTAGATAACAATCAAATCGAATTGTGAGGTGCCTAGAGATTCTATTGAAAATATTTTGTCCAACAGTCAGTGTATAAACAACATGAGGAACAGACTAATTTATATGTCACTAGTCATCTTTATGGCCTACACAAGTCAAGAAATGTAAAAGAAAAATAGCAAATGCAGTTATATCAGTCTGCATGACACATTTTATCTCTACATTTTTCTTCATATTGACAATGCAAATGCACCAGTTCTTGTTTATCATGAAGTATCTGGACTTAACTTTGTCATTGTTTCGTCTTCATTCTTTCATGTGTTTTATATTTTAGACCGAGATCTTCCTCAGAAAAACCTTTCCAGGAAAAAGGACTTCCGCAGTGACCAACGCTAACTTGCCCAAAACTCCACCAAATCCAACAAGAGTTGACCATCTCATTGCTAATCATATGAGAGAACAAGCAAAGGTGAAACCCCTAACTTTACTGCTTCCACATTGCCACCTATGGGGGGATTTTATCACAGCAGCAATAATGTGGTTAAATCATTATTTGCTTGCATGAATTATGCCAGTGGAGATCTTTCCACCACTACCAAATACTGGCCTTGTTTGTCTTTTAGTGAATCTGGTGTTACAGACTTTGTACATTTTCAAGAATCAAGCATTCCAATACCTGACCCGTAGATGACAATGACCCAACTTTATATGTTTGTGAAATGTAGTACAGTTTCTCAATTTGCTTAAATCATCAATTTATATTATTTTGACCATGTTTTATAATATATTACCCTTATTAGGAAAAACAAAAAGAAATGTTAAAAGATTTGATAAAACAATGTAAATGTTGCTTTTATTTTCTTTTACGTGGAATACCATATCAAGAAAAGCTTTTCTCAGATTGATGGAAGGGAGGACATGTTAATTATGTTGGTTTTCTTGCAGGTGGCAAGTCTGCTGGATAGAATGAAGAGTCTGTGTGTCATTCCTCTACACATCAATATTCAAACAGCACTGAAAAGCCATCACATGGCTGTTTGTATCATGCAAGCAAGATGCAAGGAGAGCGTGAACACAACTAAACTACAGCAGCAGGGATTTCATTTCACAGAGGGCAGAGGTAATCCATTTTGTATTGTCAAGACATGCTGTAAGTTTTTTTCTTGAATTAGTCCTGGTCCTAACCTGCTTCTGTTTCAAAAGACACCTTGTTGATGGTCATGGCACTGAAAGACCTCGCTGCTACTACCAGAAGGCTCTGCTCAGCTTTGTGGTGTGCCCTCCAGATGACACTGCCGAAACCTGCCAAGATCCAGAGCCACCATGTTTACGAGGAGGCCACATGCACGGACAGGTGCTCCTCCCCATTTCAGGGTTACTCTTTTCAGTTATGAATTAGCTGGCCCCCAGCATGAGTTAAAGGTATAGATTAAGTTTGTAGAAACAAGTGTTCTTATGTTATTACTCAGCTTCAAGTAAAAAGTGACATTTTATCTGCATAACAGTGATCACTGCAGGAAATGAGATAAGCCATTTGAAGCTTGATGACCAAATTATTTTGGCATCAAAGAGCTTCTTTTGTTGTGTCAGATTTGCATGAAATTTAAGTTACCCTGCTGCATCTTAACTTAATTTCATTTAATTAGTGTCAGCTCCAAATCAACATGAATCTTGTACCATCACTGTTGTATTTAAAGACACTATTTATGTGGAAGATTTCAGTGAATTCTTCATTTTAATTATTTATTGCAATGTAACTAAACCCGAATTCTAAATATTCCCAAGCAACAATTTAATCATAAGGCCTGTAGTTGAGAATTAGCATGCTAAGTATTCATTTGTTTTCTGAAATATTCCAATCAATTTCTGCAAATTTGGGGTTTCTTATGTAATCTTAACATTCTGTAATCAGAAGTTTTTTTGTTTTTTTTTTAATCTGTAGGTTGATTTAAAATGTACCAACTATACTCAGGCTTCTGAAAAAAGGCTCAATACATTTACATATTAATCATACATCCCATTAGAAATATAGCTATAGATCATATCAGTGAAATGTGACAGCAAAGTTAAAATAGTTCTATCCATGCAGTGTAGTCTTTTAAAACATGTTACATCCAGATAGTTTACAATGAACATGTCAAATTAAAACTTGACTAAATTGTTCCAGTTCTGAAACTTTAAATCTATTAACTTTTATAATTTAATTTAAAAAAAAAAAAACTGACTTTTTTTTCTTTGACATGTAAAAGTTTCAGTATTTGGATGTAAATATGTACATCACATTAATATTAAATGTTATCAGTGAAGTGTGACAGTTTGTAAGGGATTCACTACTGTTTATTTATGCATTGATTACAAAGCTAATCTTAGTAACAATTTTGTAAAGGTTTGTGTTGTCTATACTTATTGTGTCAGTACTATAATATACTACTATGGCTTATTAACAGGATTGTTCTTTTTCCTGTCATTTTAATGTTCTTGTTTTTTTTTTTTCTTGCAACTTGTTCTGTGAGCATTAGATTTAACAATAAATAACAAAAGTGGATGGAAATATGTTTTATTTATTTAAAAAGATTAGTCTCAAACATTTAAATAATTGTACATGGCGTATTTGAGGTAACTTCTATGAACCTTTGTTTTTCGTTGACAAAATGTGGAGAAAGTGATTTTTGTCAGCAACATATGCCTTTACGTAGAAGTTGTACAGAAATGTCAGGCATTTCTACAAAGGATGACAGGAGAGACTGAACTGGGTTGCTATTTGCTCCATTTCCATCATAATAAATCAAACCAGTGTTTTAGTTAGAATATTTCTATGATTTCAGGGGTAATTTTGTTCGTACTTAGCAACCGAACGTCATACTTATTTCCTGGGTCGACAATGTGACATGCCTTTTTCAGAATGTATGTTCTAATCAGCAACATGAGTCTTGAGTTGTCATCACATAAAAGCTTGCAGCTTTATTTCAAGACATCTGTATCTAATAAAATCAGTGTCAGGGAGGGAAAATAAACTAAAGAAAAAAAGATTTTAGGTCTGCACAATATCCAGATAAATCTTATAGAATTTAAAAGGTAATTGTCAATGAAGACCTGACAAAAGAGAGGTTTAGCTGTAAAGAGGCAAAGACCAGTTTTCTTTCTTTTTTCTTGTTACAAAATCCTTCCACATCAAAGTGTCCATTGTTTTGCCTCTATCTTTTGCGTTCACCTTTCTGTGTACGCTTCTTTTCCTTCTCTTTTCTGTCTTGTTTGGTTAGCTTGTCCTTCTCTCGCTGCATCTTGTCGGTTTCTTTCTTCTTTTGAGCATCTTCACGAGCCTGATCCCGCTTTTGCTTCTGTCTGTTGAGCACCTCCTCCACATTGGTGTTTTTGAACAGGGCTGAAACTGAGTGAAGGACAACTGGTTGAAAACATAAACTTTACCTTTAGCACTACAGAGGGATAAAGATTCCATTACAGCATTAAAAATTAATATGATAATACTTGAGGTGATATGCTGATAAACTAGTTAATAAAGGATACATCTATCATTTCCAGTAAAGTCACAAGTTGCCTCCTCTTCTTCAGCTTCAGTGCTTTTGTCAAGGAAAGGACTGATAAGCTTAAGCATTATGACTGCAGAGGATGAGAGAAAACTGCTTCCCCCCTCCATGAATATGTTAATGTCCCCCGTCTGCCTGGTCAAAAATAAGTTGACAAACTGACAAAAACAGGACATTTGTTAAAATGTGAGTGTAGTTGAAAAATGCAAGGATATTCCTCTCCATCTGTTATGTTAGCGTATTGAGCAAGTAGGGCCTCTTTCCTTCTCTTTGACTCCTCGGACACCTCCTTCTGCTTCACCACAATCTGAGCTTGTTTTTCTATCAAACTGGCAATGGCCTGGACTTCAGCTACAGAAAGAGAAACACAAAACAGATTAATTAAAATAAATCATAATGGCATATAGTGACCATCAGAGTTTAAAGCTTCAGACAATACAAAAGAAACTTGATGGAACTATTTGCTTCTAAAAAAAAGAATAAATTGCATTCTGCTCAAAACTCATTTAACATTGTATTTAACATTTAACTCAGGAAAAAATTTATTTAAAAAAAAAAAAATCTAATATAGGGCTTGGTTAACCCTACGTCATCAGCGGTGCATCATGGGAGCTCTAAGCCATGTTCGTCATACTCGGTAGCACTTATCCACAGTACAAAACAATTAAGGCACAAGTTACAAATTGACCTTCAAGAAGTAGAACGGCAGTTATGAAAGAGAGGACATACAAGAAGAAAACAAAAACAAAAAGAAAAGAAAAATAAAGTGAGGGACTTATTCAGGGATCCCATGTAGTTCAAATAAAGAATAAAGTCTCAGGGCATTTTTGTTATTCATCAAAAATAAAGATTTCTTATAACAGTTCAGTTCATTCTTCCATCCGTTGATGTGGGGTTTGATCTTTAGAAATTTGCATCTGTGAATGTAATGTTTAGCGAGGGTAACTCGGTAGCAAATTGTTATCTTTGTTAAGTCCCAATTTAAAAATGAACTAATCAATGTGCCTTGATTTAACTTGACTTTAAAATGTATTTTAGCAATCCTTAAAAGTAAATATTTTCAATATGCTTAGACAGCATTGTTACAAACTTTCATGTCTTTATTCGAATGAATTTATAAGTGTCATAAGTAGACAGCACTCGTATCAGTTTGTAAAATAGATAATGTGTAATATACTGTACTACAACATTTTATACCTTTTATTTTTATCAGCAGACCCTGCAAGGTCTTGAGGTAAATGTGTATTGAATTTAAATAACAATTGGGAATATGGATTAATGAATACCAACTATATACATACCATCATCAGAATCTTTTCTAGCTGCTGATTGCCTGCAGCACTCTGTCCACTGATTGATGATCTGTTTGCAGACATCTTCCATTGTGTCCTCATCCTACACACAAAGTAATGCAAGTCAGGAACCAGTAACAAGTCAATCATCCAGTGACCATTCATAATGATACATGCAGTGGCACCGTCATCCATTGGCTTACTGGGTTACCAAATGGAGATAAAGTATTTTCAGTCGAGATGCGCCTATATCGTCGATTGCAGCATATATCAATTTGATAAACCACATGGGTGAAGGTAGTTAAAGGGTTATTGGCTTGACTCAACCAGCACAGTTAGCCTTACAAAAAGTTCCATACACTCCATCAAAATCGACCTAGTTTATACTTGGTGTGTTTGAGTGTGAACACCACAGACATTATTGTTTATTTAAAACATATTTAGCAATGGTTTGGTGTGGAAGGTGAGAAAACTTCGTATAACTGTTGAAGTTTGAGTAAACCCTGTTAAACGAGACATGGTTGCGTCTAACGCTTATATTTAACTCAGCAAATAACAGCTGATATGGATATAAGCGGTAAGTTACACTTGGTACCACCCGGCAGTCAAGACAGACAGCAGCAAATGAGAAAACAGCCTGGGTGCCTGAGCAGAACATGCCGCTTTGGATATTCACCAGAAATGCAGATAAAATCCCTTGAAGCGCATCTTCTTTCTCCGTATCGTTCTCCTCCTCTTGAAGAATGCCTAAAATATACGCCCCATAAACCTCACGGTCAACTTCTAAGGAGTCTAGACGATCATTTAGCCAGCTTTCAAACTCCCCGGCGTCGGTCAGGGGCGCCGCCATCTTGGCGCTTTGAGGTCTTTCGTTTGCTGCTCGGCTGCCCTTTGTTATTGCCTGTATTAAAAAAAACAAAAAACGCTTTTAGGTTTACATAACCACTTTGTTACAGGTAACTGAATTGTGCTCGAATATCACAGTATATTCATGAACAAATTCACCAAGTTGATAATTTTGTATCTTAATTGATAACTTCAACCAGTTTTCTTTTATGTACATTGCAGAATGCATAGGCATACTAATGACATATGTCTTTGACAGCAAGTGCCTAGTAAAGATAGCTTACTGTAAGCTGAATCTTTGCTGTGTTTGTTTAAAATGTTCAATGATGTTTGAGACGAAAACAATAATGAGTATCGTAATTTAATTATAAGTCTAATTTATCACGACAGATCATATGCATGTCATAAAAAAGAAGAACCTACTCTTTACATTAATGAGTGTTTCAAAATCTTATATAGGCTAGACATAAATCCTTACTGTAATTATATAAAGGCTTAAAGTTCTTATTACCCAACAGTTGTAGCCTAATCTCACAGTAAAAATGTATTCAAAATTAAAGGTATTTAAGGTGTGGGAAAATGCCTCGATAAAATTACTAAACTAATGCGATAGATAGATAGATAGATAGATAGATAGATAGATAGATAGATAGATAGATAGATAGATAGATAGATAGA
>JAPMNP010654394.1:2810-15442 GCA_029874935.1 Atherina boyeri | reverse complement strand
CCCCCCCCCTTGATCTTTGTAAGTGCATCCAAGCACATGTCTTCAGAAAGAAATAACAGTGGGTCTCGTAAGGAAGGCAAAGCCCTGGCTTCATGTCAGGACAGCTACGGTACAAGACATCCCTAGTGTCAAAAGTCAGTTACAGATAGATGCTTGTAAGACCTGATTTTTAACTGTGTAATAAAATATAAACACAAGAAAAATCTTAATAACACAGCAATACAATTAATCTTCCCCCTGTACACTTGGACTGTAAAACTTGGGATGATTTTTTTTTGTCTTTTTTTCTCTCTTTTTTTGTTGTAAAACAGGCTACATGAAAATTAGTTATCCCATTCCTTTGTGTGCTTGAAGACAAATACTGCCTCCAAAGATGTTGATTTAAGCTTTTTTTTCCAATAGTTTTGTAACAAAACACACTTCTTTGACAATTTTCTGTTCATTTAAAAACAAGAGGTAGTAAAAAAAAAAAAAAGAAAAAGAAAAAAGGCAATCCAAAGTGGCAGGTAATGATAAAACCTTTGGTGAAAAGGCACTTGCTTTCCTAATAAACCTGTACAGTTTCCCTCTGGTTTCCCTCCTCCGGTGGTCCTACTCTTTCCACTTCTCAGTCCAATATACTCTTCACTTACAGCACGCAGCATGTTTTCTCAGTATTTGTAAGAAACTTTTTAAGGCTAAACACATTCTCATCCCATCTGTAAAACTTTTCGAGTTCCATCAATAACATCAGCAAAAGTCACCCACTTCATCTTAATCATGTTTAAACACATGGTGTAAATAGCTGGTTGTCCACAGTTCTTCAAATTTCTTTGCTTGTTGGCACGTCAACACTTTTTTTCTCCTTTCTTTAAAGCATAAAATGTGTTCATGTTAGTGCGGTCTAGTGTTGTTTGAATCTTTTGTAATTGTTGTAGTTTTTCCTGGATGGTTGAGGTGGTCAAAGAGAGATTGTGTCACGCTTTTTTTCCTGCTCTTCCAGAACTTCCCTGACGAGCGGTTAGTCTTTAACAAGTCTGTAGACGTGATACTGAGCTCCGTGTTCACTATTGGAAACCTCAAAAACAAATGCTATACAGAGCAGGGTCTCCTGGGTGTCGCGGTTTGTCACCACCTGAGGAGAAAGGAGAGTTGACGCAGTTAGATCAACAGACATGCCAAGTCTGAGTTGTTATTTGCACATAGCATAATGAATGAAAACAAAAGCAAACACCTAGTTGGACTCAGCCTGAAAGAAAAAAAATATGCTCTTTAGCTCATGTACAGTGTTATCATGTTGGTCTATCTTGTGTGCCACTGTACAAAAACATACAGTACACAAATGTTTGACATCAAAATTTGATTCTATGAATAACTAATTGTTAGTTGATAACTTTTTTATTGCCATCTTTATGCACCCAGTATCATAAGTTAGTTCCACCCTCTCTGGTAACATATACAGCTTGTAATCATTGTTTCTGAATCACATGACAGTCTTTCAGCTCTTGTTTGGGGATTTTTTTTTATTTGCCCATTTGTCCTTCTATTTTTAAAAGATTGTTGCTTGTCTTGTATTTACTGCTGTTGAGCTCAAGCAACAGATTTTCAGTTTTATTCATGTCAAGCCAAACCCTCAGCTTGTGTCTATTGAAGAATTCCGTTTTGGAGTTTGAGTCATGTTTATAAATATTTCTGAAGATGATTTTCTTATTTATGATGAGGTTTGAGATGAGTCAACTGTCTAGCAAGCCTTTTAGAGCCCCCCAACAGCTGCCTTTATATGAGTTGAGGACTTCTGAACAGCTGCCTTTATATAAGTTGAGGACCTCTGCACAGCTGCCAGTAGCACCAAGTGGTCTGGTCAAATTGAAACTGACTGCTCTAATCCAGTATTTTTTTTTTTAAATTTTGAGTCACGACACCCAAGAGAACATACTTTTGTGTTCATGCCCCCCTCCCACGACAACAATCGTGCCTTATCCTCTAAATGTCAGAATCTTCAAAAATAAGGAAGATAAAATGGCTCTTGATGGATCAACAGCTGTGACAAGTTATTTATGCATTACAGTAATTGAAAAAATAACTAAATCTCTTTAAAATAATTTCTTATTTACACAGCCCTAATAAAAATCCCAAATTTATTTGATAATGTAGGCTATAAATTAATTTCAATGATCTAGCGACCCCCTGAAATTATTTGACGACCCCCAGTTTGGGAACCACTGCTCCAATCTGAAGGAGGAGAGAGATGCTAATCAATATCGCAGACACTCAACACAACATAATCTTGCAAGGGCTAAATATTTGGTTTAAATATTTGCATAAATGTCTTGGAAATATATATCAAGGCAAAATGTAGTGAAGCCTTGTCTTATAGTGTGTCCAAACTTTTGCATACAGCTCCTTTCTAGCGTCAAATGTAGAAAAATGGTTGGAGTTTTATCTTTGTCTCTTCAATAACATCTCATCCAAATCTAAGAGAGCAAATAAACTGAAAAAAGGGAACGTTCCTCAGAAATTTCTTTAAATAATTTACAAGAACAGACAGTTCGATACCTGTAAGATTGTGAAGTTTTCCAGAACACTGTTCATCATGTATTTTTCAGGCAAGTGTTTGAGTTTGTGGATAAAGTTGATCATGTACTCGCACATAGGAGAGCGGTGGATCCTGTAAACACACTTTCCTCCTTCCAGGCGGGCGTACTCTGTCTGCAACAAATACAGGAGCGTCAAAAACACATGACCGTGAGATAAAAAATGAGAACATTGGCTGTATCAAACCCAAGTTTGAGAAAAGACATGGTTTACACTCATCCTTACCTCAACTTTCTCGACAACCTGCTTGCCAAATGAGCAGACTTTGGTTGAAACAGTGATTGTCATGTTCTCGCTGCTGCTGTACTGGCTGCTGACACCGTAGAATGAACCTGGGCCATCCGGCATCCCGCCGCTATTCAGGTCAGCCTGCAGAGTTCGATGTGACACAGAAAATCAACAAAAAGAGAAGTGTAGCATAAATGATATGAAATGCATAGGGGATAATTCTCAAATCATGCTCTGCACTATACTACAGTGTCATACAATAAGGAGGCAGTTTGCATGAGGTGTATAAGAACAAAATAAACAGTAAATGAAAAAAACTCACCCAGAATTTTACTAGGAAGAAAGCATTCTGGGGGCCTTTCTCATAAAGCTCTTTAAGCCCACCCTTCTTCTCAGGGAACTTGTCATAGATTTGCCGGATGTCCACAGCCTCGAGAAGGGGGTCGCTGTAGGAGGGATTGGTTTGTCCGATATGGACAAACAAGTGTTTGCTGTACTGTAGTGGACAGAGATGGAGGAGATAAGAATGTAAGTTTAAGACCCTAATTCCAACACATAGAATACTGATCAGATATCCATAGGAATATTTATTAATTTATTTGAACCATAGAACATAAAAGATACAATACAGGCTGGCAACAAAACTCTAAAAGACTTCAGTTAACTTTCAGAGTAACCATTTTAAGGTAACATGTGTTGTGTGATTAGATGTGCCAATGTTTGTGTTTTTTTGTTTGTGTGTGACTCTCGGGTCTGGGACCTGGGGAATTGATGGGTTAAGGTGGGTTTCTGTAATTTTTTTTTTCCTTTCCTCTGTTCATTTTGTCTTTTTTTAATGTAAAGCACTTTGAGTTACATTCTGTGTATGAGAACGTGCTCTACAAATAAAGGTTGATTGATTGATTGAACTTCTCTAAAAAATATAAAAATAGTAGACTTTGTCTACTATTGTCTAATTTAGAAAATGCTAATAATATGAAGGAATATTTATTTGTTTGTCTTTACTCCAGCCCCATCCCTTTGTCTAAAGATATTAAGTTTTTGCTCTTAAAAAAAAGAAAAAGAAAGGAAAAAATGGAAAAAGGCAAATGCTTACAGGTTCTATGCACTCAAAGCACCTCACGAAACACAAACAGTACAATTCAGAACAGTCCAGATGGGCTCAAACATTTTGCCCATCAAATGTAAAACATTCCCGAGTGACTGATGTTGCCAGCTACTTTTCAAACTTTAACTTACATTGTCTGCATCTCTCTGAACCTCCATAAAGGCTGAATACTCCAACATCCTCAGCTTTGAGGAAGCAATCGTTCGATCCTGCCACACTGGAACTGCGGTAGCTGTTGGTGGAGCAGGGGGCGCCAAGGGCTCATAGGCTGCATGCACAGACACACAAACATTAATGACAACAGTCACCTTCATCTTCTGAAGCACACACCGATTTTTAACTTAGCATTTACCTGGTACAGTTTGTTGTACAGGGCCTTGTAAGCTTTGGTATGGGGACTGTACAAAAGGTTTAATGCTGAAAGACAAAAATAAATCTGCAGTCAGGGAAAGGCCTACTTATCAGATGTGTGTTTCCCATAGGTTCTACTTCGTTTGCATCTCTGGCCTTCTCTTGTTTGTGCAGTTTTGTTATTGTTAAAGAGTAAGCATGTGTCGCTGCACCAGCAAGGCGTAAGTCCACCTGCTTCAATGCTTCTTAATGATGCAAAACAGCACCAGTTATATGCTTTTACTGGTTTAAATATTTGGTACTGTTTCAGATCATCAAACAAAGTGAGAATCTATCTATGCCATTTTTCAAAAATCCGATCTTAAGCAGTTAATTGGCCCAGTGGTGGTTTACATCAGTGCAGCAACATACAGCACATTACAATGTAAAGGAAGAGTTAGTGCTGCTTTGCGCTCACAGCTGGGGCTGGGCTAGGGGGAACTTACGCATGGCTGGTGCGGCCGAGCCCAGGAGTCCTTCCCGGGTTGAGATCCAGAACCATCCTGGTGTTGAAAAATGTGATTCATTAAACACACCCTGCAATACCCACCTGACATAAAACCTAACCTGCTCGCCATTGCACTCAGTCATTCTTGCATTTACTTGTCTCTAGGACCAAGTTATCGCCTCACAAACTGCTTACACCTTGAATTCACACTACACAGACCTGGAAGGCTCAGTGGAGGGGTTTACTTACTCCTGAGAGGGTCCAGGCTGTACTTGGATTGGAGCAGGCCAGAACTGGAGATTAAGAAAACAGTTTTGTCACATTTTTACAACAGCAATAAGGCATGTTTATGAGTGATCCTACATATAATGAATGGAGGTCTCACTCTGGGTGGCTGGTACGGAGACAATGGAGGAAGATGATTCTTTATCATACTTGGGGAGACGATCTGTGCGGATGACAATGCCGCCATATTCTGCAGGGCTTTGTCTTTAGATGCCTGATCCTACAGGTTGAGAGAAAGAAATGAAACCAGTCAACCATAAGGTGGCAGCAGAACCTAAACATCATAATCAGAGGAAGTGTAGCAGTCTGAGCAGTATGCTTGGTAAATTGCGCAAATTTATATATTAATCTATAAAAATAAACTTGACATAATCTTAACTTGACAGTCATATTCATTTGTAACACTACAGTGTTGTTCTAATTATGTTTTTTGAAACAACAGCTTTAGGGAAGAGGAGAAGAATAGAGAAAATAGAGAAAGTGAAGCACCTTGGCTCCGATGATTTTTAGGTCAGTATGTTAAAAAGATCACCACAGAAAAAATGAAATGAAGTGATTCAAGTTGCATGATCTCAGCGTAAACAGAAAAGTCCAACTTTAGCTATGCAAGTACTGAATTTTGCAGCACATGAACGTTGAAATGGTGCAGGACAGAATAAACAACTCAAATGATATTTCAAAATTGCATCATGGTGCTCTCTTTTCTTTGTTTGCAAAAATGTTTACACTTTAAACAATAAGCTCTGACTTTGCAATTAAAGGAAAGATGCCTAAGAAATGCCACCTTATGCAAAGCAAGCAAGAATTTGACTTTTGGCTGTGGGGCCGTTATGCTTCATCTGGCAGGATGTGCAGCAGTGCTATGTTCAAAGCGGTTTCCTAAGCATTGCTTCAGGACGGGATAGCGACGGGATGGGACTCCATGCCAGCAGAGGGCTATAGCAAAGGGACAGTGCACTAGTGCTGCCAAACAAAGGGGAGGAGGGAAGCATATTGCACAAGTCAGATCACTTACCAAATTCATTGCCTGAATCAAAAAAAGAGAGAAACCCATTAGTACTGTGCAGTTTTACATGATGTTCTGAAATTAAACTTTTTTGGGGGCAAATAAACTTGAAAGTAATTTTAAATCCGAATTCATAATCTCTCTTTCATCCAATGCACATGGCGTGCAGGAACTAAACATTTCAAACACACCATGAATGACAGTTTGCTCTGGATTAGCAGTTACGAGGCTCAACAGGGTCTCTGGGAAACATGAGGCAGCTTTTTTCTTACTGGTCAACTGCTAAATGTTCACAAGACTTCAACTAATCTTGGTAATCTTGGTAAATTGCAAAAGAAAAGGATGTGTATTATAAGGGAGGAAAGAACGTTTTGCCCCTCTTTCAACTCAATAGAATGAAAATCAAGTCAAGTATTGGAGGCGTTTTACAACACATGGTTTTGACTATATCCTTAGCTCAGGGGTAGGCTAAGAAACTTAGGTGTAGGGTTTTTATATTACATGTAAGTTACTTTAACTTCAAATATGTCTGATAAACCCTTAAAGAGGGTATTTGTAGTGGCAATACTGGGTGTTAATCAATTAAAAAAAACAAACAAATGAAAACAGGATTAAACATCCTGTCCATTAATACTAGGCACATAGACTAAAATATAGCATAAAGCCAAAAAGTTACACTTATGAAAAGTTACAAAGCCATATTTTGATCTTTACACAAGTGTGAATGCATTTAAACATTACACATAAGTATGGCATTTGGTTCTAAAAACTTTAATTACTTTAATTTACTGTATAATGCTTTTTTGTTTTTCTTTTCTTTTTTTAAAAATAAAAAAGACAGGAAAGACAGGTAACAATGTTGATTGAGAAAGCATCTTTATGGCTCATGTAACTAATGAATATCATGTTTCTTTATTATCAAAAGCATTATCAACTCAGTCATGATTGGAAGATTCAAGGGAAGCACAGTTTTGGTCAGAGCTGATGTAAGTCAACTGGCGATGCATCCATTTACTTTTAAGTTAAATCATAAGCCATTTATATATATATACACAATATGGATTCAATTTAAACTAAGACATGACTGCTACAAATGCTGCTCTCCTCTAGAGAATTAGTCAGCATTGAAAGGTTAATCTGAGTGGAAGTTAGCACCACACAATACAGTGTCTGTAGTATTTAGCAATGTCTGCATCTATTATGTATTTGTAAAGATGCAAAAATGATAAAAAGCTTGGATAGTTCAGAGGATTTATAAGAAAGATGAGTCAAAAAGAGTTACATAATGACAACATTAAAAGATTAATTTATATTGTGTTTTACAGAAGACATTATGAACAGACACAATAAAGGAACTAAAGGTATCAAAGTCAAGAAAGTTTAAGGGAAAGAAGTGCCAGAAGAGTGCAGTATGCTGCACAAGCGTGGCTGGCACAGAGGAAAGAAACAGATAAGCTGGAGCGACATGCAGCAAAATGACCTTTCTTTGGGACCATCAAGGTAGTTTGCATTGCATTTAAAGCAAAAATGACTAAACATATATAACACTTTTCGTTTTGGGATCATATTCATTTTTATTGGAGCTTAGAGCTACAGTCAAAGTTATAAAGCCCTTTGTGTTGGTACGCTGCATGCACAGAAGCAGGATTGTGACTCATTTTTTCAAAAGAAAGAATAATTGTTAAGGAATGTATTCAGCATGGCAAGCATGCATCTACCTATGCCGTAAAAACAGGCTTCACATGTAAGGACTGCTGATCAGATTCATAAATTAGCTGGTTAGTGCAAAGCCAAGCCTGTACGAGCCCCGCAGAGGCTGCGGTGAAGCGCATACCTTTAGCTTTGACTGGATCTCGCGAGATTTTCTCCGGGCGAGAACCTGCAAATGGCTAGAAACCTGCACAGGAGAATAGCCAAGAGGAGGGAAGAGGAAAGGAGACAGGGAAGAAAGGGAGAAGCCGTAACCAAGGAGGAAAGAGACGCCCGGTCAGTCTGCCGGGAGGCCGGTGCCACCTACCTTTATACCCGCCTGGTATTCACGGACTTTCTTCCGCGCTAACACCTGTATGTGACTAGATACCTAAAGGGGTGTGAAACAGTTTTTGAGCATAAAAAGAACAGGCAGACATACACAACCACGCAAGTGCAGACATACCGAGTGTATACACGTTCTCAACTGCGACAACAAAGACATTAAGACATCAAAATATGATCAAAGCAGAAATTAATTTAAAGGAAAGGTTGTCAATATTTCACATGCTAACCAGTTAAACCCCTCTTTCACCACGACAGTCATCGAACTTTCAATGTTCAGAAGCTGAATTAATTCTCCTTTTAGTTCAAAGTTTACCTTAGAAAAAAAAAAACAATTTTCTACTGAGTTATATGTTAACAATCTTTATGCCTGCATTCACACACACACACTCACACACACACACTAATTGTGACTGCAGGTCAAACTAATGTCTATACAAGCCTGTCTCATAAAAACAAAACTAGTCATGATGCTCATAGGAACATGGGAAGCAATGGTGCAGGAAAGAAGTAAATAAAAAAAGCATGACAAACATGTTTAAAAGGTTACTATTGTCTGTTGCATAACTGTATAAAGTCATGTGTATATTGGTGTGCGTTTGTCTGTATGTATGTAAGTATGTGTTGATAAACTTCTGGATATGAAAAATTTACTCAGATCATTGGAAATTGCAGTATGTCTGATAGTAACTGATCTGATGTGACTTGTTCTTATGATTAATTTATATTACTTATTTTATTTTGTTAAAAGTAAATCAAAAAGTCTAACTAAAAACTTTTAAATACATTGTGTTACTTAATTTTGTTAAGATTACAACAAGTATATAGTGAATATTGATTAAAAAAGGTACAAATAGAAAATAAAAGCTGAAGAGAAAAATCTGCTGCTATTCATAAAACACACAATACAGTCTGTAAACTGTGTCTGTTATTACAAATGCTAAAACTATTTAACTGGGTTTGAAATAAGAGATATGAAACACTCCCGGAGCTTTTTTTTCTCTCGTGCTTAACATGAACTTAACTTATTGATACAGTTTGGAGGACTATCTTGTAGAAAAGAATCCCATCTATTTACAGTTTTGTTGAAATATATGTGTTTAATGCTAATGTCGTGATACATAAATGTTACTTTAGGTTAAAATTTGGGACACCAGAACTCAAACAATACAAAAAATAGTTAAAATTGAATCCTTATAAGCAAAGTGCCTTCGAATCAAAAACAGGTGTCCTCTAAAGTGTCTATACTGTAGATTGAAGGAAGTACGACTCATGTTAGCGTTTCTACATTGAAGCAAATATCAATATCAAGGTTTCCATCTAAAAAGGTATAATAAGGATGAAGGATGGAAAAAGCAATTACACATACTAAACATGAGCCAAACATCCAGATATGACTCTTTTCTTAACCCGACCTATGTTATGTTTACAATACAACAGTACTTGACTAAAAAAGTTTTTTCACTTCCTGGTTGTGTTGATCCAATAACATCACTTGTTTAGAGTTATAAATAAAAAATACATGATTGGGGTAAAAAAAACAAACAAAAAAAAACATTCTCTGTATTGAATTTTTGTCACTCAGACCACAGACTTCGTTTAAACTATATATCAATATGAGTTTTCTAGAAAACTTAAAAACTGGGAGTTTTTTTTATCACTGAAGAAACTACAAAAAGACATGAAATAAAGACGTTTGACAGATTAGACCTTCAGATTTAATCGAAAATTGCCAAGTTGCTTATCAATATGTTTTAGAAATTGAAACAACTATTGTGTTTTGAAAAATTCAACGTAACTTTTGCATTTCTTCAGGCTTGAAACATATTATTTTGCATATGTCTCCACCGGTCATAATGAGTTAATGGATGCCATCTTGCCTTTTCACATGCAGTTTTTAAAAAAATTTTCACAACCAAAAGAGATCAGATATTTTCTGAACATAATAACTGGTCATTAGTGCCCGCATGGATGAACAAACCATAGGATCGTTTTTGGGAGAAGGACAGTCTTCCTTTCGGACAACTCTTTCTTGTCCAAACAGATAACACATCAGTGAGCCACACTTCTGCATTTGATGGCTGTAACCAATCACTAAAACCCAAAATGAGAGTTAATCCATAGCTGTAAATGGTTTTCAACTAACACGTGGTTACTCTTGCTGAAGAGATATTCAACAGAAAAAAACTACAAGCCAAACTGTTTCAGGAAATTACAGAGCATTTGTTGAAACAAAAAAGCACAATAAAATTAGACTTATCCTTTAAAAAAACTTACAAAAGACTTTGACAAAAAAGAGTAAGCAGCTATTATAAGTCAAAAATCAAGCATTTTGTTATTTTGTTGCTTACCTGCTTTCTGGTGCGAGTTTTGCCTGTCCTCAGCTTGATGTACCTTGCTATCAATTCATTACGACCTGTAAAAAAAAAGAAAAGAGGAAAGCAATGAAAGATAAATACTACATATCATTAAATGGCTGAAAATGTCTTCAATCGGACAGAGGGTGTCGCTCTTGTCATCTGATGTAGGAGGAAAATCAGCTTTGCAGAACTCAGACACATTTTTATAGGAGTCACAATAACACCTCTGTTTCTTATGACACATTTTTTAAATTAATCAAATATTAAAAAGGGCAGGTTTACTTGCTCTGGCTCCAAGTTCTCATTAGCTCGTTTCACACCCTCTTAATGTCTGCTCACATGGTCCTGCAGCCTAATTACAAAGTGTGCTTAGAAAACAGAACCATGTTTTTCATGACATGACAGCTACACTCGAAATTCTGCGCAAACAGGTTGTGCAGAGAACGGGCATCTATTCTGGGCTTTCTCAGTCCTCTTTACACTCATTGCGGGGCCTGAGATTTCACAAGAGCTGCCTTTTCAGAAAACTGCTGCTGCAATCAAGTAGGGCTCATCTATGGGGTAAGGGAAGCACAAAAAGCTGCATTATGATGTCTCGAAGGAGAGTCAGTCCATCAGACTTTCTGAGTTTTGTTCTCTGCCAAGTCACGCTTACTTGGTTTCTGTGGCCGAAAAAAGGGGCCAAAGGAAGAGGTTGAACCGCTATATCATTATGAATAATGATTCCAAACTTGCTGACAGAAATTACACTGACAAAACTGGTCAAGGTTCTTAAATACACGCAGCACAGACACACAGCAGACTCAGTGTCTAAGAGGTTTAACAGCTTTCCAGACACATAATGACAGGAGAAACAAGTCTTGCTTTTTCACGCACTCTTTAGCACTTGGCCTCCTGAAGGCCTTGGTTAGTGCAATTACCATAAAAGTACTGCAGGCCATCTCCAGCAGGCTTGCAGCATTCACCATACTTGCCAGCCAGTCAGTCCGGCGGTCGGCCAGCACAGCAGAGCTGAGCTGTCTGCCGATACCGAGGTAGCTCCTCCCATTCTGCCCCGGGCCAACGATGGACACACCCGCTCCAGCGCCTCCGCATTCCTAGCATTCCTGTAAGCCTGTCACATCTGTGCTAGCCAGTCTGATTGGGCCTGCGAACACAGCCGGAGCTCGGGTGAGCACACAAATGCTCGTATGGACTTCTAGCTCTGGGAGAAGCAGGGGTTAGGGCAGGGGTGAGGGCCAATAGGTTGAGGTAGGGGGTTGTTGGATATGGAGGGGAAAAGGGGCAGCTGAAAAGGGCAGAGACTCTTGGAGGAAACACAAAGCCATAACTGTCTCTGCCAACAACTGCCACCTGGCAGCCCTTTTCCCAAAACAACACCACAGTGTGACCCCGCAGTCAACGGACAACAGCACCTGCTGCCGACCATCCCAGCAGCGGATGGCAGAGAGAGAACAATGCCAGCTCGACCCCCACCCAACTGTCACTCTCAATCTCTTTGGAGGGGGGCTTAAAAGACTGCATCGTCATAAACACACAGTTCTGCTATGAATGTTATACATACCATAATGCTAGACACTGGGACACTGAGAAAATGAGACTGGAAAGAACTTTTCCAAGAACGGTAACACAGACCTGATTTGTATGTAGCAGACTTTAGCACTTAAAGAGGTTTAAAGGTATAATTTAAAGGGGTTAGTTAAACTCAATTAGGTATTTTATTTTGTTTGATTTTTACTTATACGTAAAATGATTCTGGACATGATTAAAGCTACCATACACATATTTTTGTAATTTTGGAACCGTGATGTGCACAATAACTAATTACTTTTGAGTAATGCATCAATAAATCGTTTTACTTATATTTTGAACAGGGATGTTTTGTAGCTCTTTATTTCTTTTAAACATCTGGTGGGCATTAAGATCATTTAAATCTGTGTTTTTGTTTTCTATAAACATATAGGACAGTGCTGAAAAATCAATGGGCCTAAGTCTCAAGTGAATTTCAATTAACTTTTGTTGTATGTGAGGTGTGCAGGACCCCCTCGAAAACGAGTTGTGACAATTCAAGGTTTTTATCCTGCTGACAATAAACAACTTAATCATCAATTTGAAATTTCAAATAATCTTTCATGAAATTAAACATGATTATTACACAAAAACAGAAGTTTTGGATGAGTTCACCTAAATGTTTTATGC
>JAPMNP010654352.1:0-14298 GCA_029874935.1 Atherina boyeri | reverse complement strand
TTCTTACATAGGCCACGGTTTCACATGATTGCAGTACCAGTTTCGGCCAGAATCTTACATACAGTACCTTTAAGGCCAGTTTGATGTCATTGAAACAGTTGCCTTTCAATGCGAACAGAAGAGCTCCATCTTCTCGCATCTGCTCTTCAAGATAAAACATGTACCTTGCCCAGGGAGAGGGGGTGACAACCTTTGAGGACAGTTCATGCTGGTTAGTCCAAAGACTCACGGGACTGTTGACTTAAAGTCTATATTGTTTACTTGTTCTGCAGTTGTGATGCAATTTTATTTTGCTTGAACTTGGTTAAATTTAGCTATGTTATCAGCTTGAAAACTACAATGAACAAATAAATTACCATAACTGAAGGTGCTTTCCAAGTTCCCATGCTGCAACAATCCTGAGTCAGACCCAGACTTGTTTGTTTTGTTTTTTTGTATTGATTTGAGTAAGGTGTGTTGCTGCTGGGTAACCTGGAAAATCTGCAGGATACCGGCCCTCGACCAGGATTGAGGATACCTGCCATAAGGTGTTATCCCCTGGGTAACACTTTACTGTTAATGTAATACCTTAATGTTAGTGTCACAATGAATAGATGCATACCTCTATGAGTAAAAACTAAATAAATCGGAGAAAATGAGATGAGAGCACAGCTGCTGCTCTTCATAAAGCTCTTTTTGTTCCTTTTGTTCGTAGTTAAACCATAAAAACTTGCATTACTTCCCTGGTTGGCTTTCACATAATAAACTAAGACTAAAGGCTGAACTATGTGGCAGTCAACATCTTTCCTGCAAGCCAGTAGAAAATGATGAATTTATAAATGAAATATGAAAGTTATAACATAAAATATGGTAACAGTGGAGCTTAGCAAAATTATATTATTAACAAACTAGAATATATTGTGGACATAGAGCAAGAGTTGCCCACTTTAAATCAAAATTTTTCTTAAAAGTTGCAGATATTGAAAATAAAATCATGTTTGTAACAACTTATAAGACGGGGATAATTACATCAAATTAAGGCCTGTAAGTTGAACTACAGCAAAAATCCATAATTCTACTTGTATTTGTCTCTGACATTAATTAAATTGCTTGATAGATGTGGAGGAGACGTTTGAAGAACACTGTCTAAGGATAGTTATATTACTGTATGTAGAAGACGTTTGCAAAGAAAATGGATTGTCAAGTTGAGAATGGATTTCCTTGTTTCAACTTATTATTGTCTTTTGGGCTCTGCAGGTAATCATTTACATCTGTCCTACTTTCTAGTTGCTGCCCACATGGTCCTCTCTTCACCTCTTGTGGTGTTTATGCTCTTTAACCAAAGATGCCACTTCACTGGCACACAAACTAAACCCTGTGAGACACCACTGCTCTTGTATACTCACACACACACTGCAAAGAATACGTACGGATGTGCACATGAGTGTTGAAGTGTCTGCATGCTCTCATGTGCTAATGAATGAGACAGTGAAGGGAAATTTTGACACCAACCACTGTGAAAAAGTGCATAATTTATCAAAATAATGAAAGTTGCCTCCACTTTTTAACATTCTGTGGATGCTGCCTCCATTTCGCGGCTCTTTGTATAAACACTCATGGCTTTAATAACTTGTCGAGCGGCCTGGTTATTGACCCAGTCGGTCATTCTCCTCCATTCCTAATCAGCAGCAGCAGTGCCTGGGGCTTTGCATTCTCTATTAGCCTCTGCATTTACATCCTGCTGCAGAACCACAAGTGTGGAGGGACTGGTGGCCACAAGCCCTGCCATGTCTGTGGCCCACCATCATCAGCCTGAGTCGATGTTACATGTACCTGATAATAACATGAAGAGATAAGACTCCAGTCTCTAAATGTATTCCATTTGTATAAACTATTAAAGTTTTTCAAATATAATAAGAATATTACTGCTGCATGCATGATAAAGCAAATTACATGTAAGGTTTATTGTTAGGTGTTGATTATCTCCATTTCATTTTTAGGTTACTACTTTGAAATTCCTTCAATTGGAGCCATCAGAATCAACACACAGGTAAGATACAGTGTATGCACAAGCTACTGATTTTACTTTTATTTGTCCACAAAATGGAAAAAAACCTTTTAAGGGTGTCATGGTATTTCATAGTCAGATTGATTTCCACAGCCCTACAGAAATGTTAAAACCATTTTCCCATGTGGTATTGGAGAATAATCATCAAACCTTTTCTGTATTTCATCAGATAAGGCACAATTGTACCCTGCATGAAAAGGCAAATGTTCAGCCCTGTGAAATACCCAGAAACCTCAGTAATTTCCAGAAATGAACACTTGTTTGCAGCCTCTGAATGTCAAATTCACCTGTGCTGTTTATTTATGTGTAGTACTGAGGGCCAAGGGGTGTGTGGATTACTTTAATTTGCAGTTTAATGGCAGTGATATGCCAGGATAGAGCCTTTCTTTAGCACTGGATGAGAGAAAAAAAGGAAAAAACTACAAAATTTGCAGTTGGTTGGCAAATCTGTTGTTTTTGGTTACCCTGTGCCATTATGACATAACCTTGTCATAAGCAACAATATTAGTATTGATGATAATTCTGAAAAGGGCTTTATTACGATTGATGATTGCCATTATTTATAACACTTAACACATCATTGCAGTTATGATTTCACCTCAGCCCTAAAGGGGCATACATTTTTATGAAAAACCAGTAGAAGTTTGGAGTTTGCAGGCAATATAAACCAGGTACCCAATATAATTTCACCCTTCTGAGCACATTACTGGGGGATGTGTGGTACACACCCACTGTGTATTTAAGACTTTGATAAAGTTGGCTGTCATGATGCACTACACAGTGGCAGGTTCAGGTCAAGAGTATTTAGAGAAAGAAACACTTTAAAAGTGCCACGAGTTTGGTACTTAATTCTTTTTGAGGCCTCATATCCATTTGCAAGCAGTCCAAAAGTAGTGTTGGGACAAAAGTTGGAGTCAGAATTGTGTTTTAGTATTTCACACAGCACAGCTTGAATGTGTCCAGACGGAAGTGGAAGTGACAGATGAAGATGGGCTGTATCTGGAAGCCAAGTGAAGTAAAGGCTTCCACATGTTGTCTTTTTCATGCACTCATAATTTCATCATCTTCATACACTTGGTCCCCTCAACCTTCCGCCACATTTGCTTGAGGCACAACAAGCTTTGAGAGGCTCTTGGGATAACCTTATTCCAGCTTCAGTTCTTTGGTGATCGGGGAGCAACAGCACACTCGTCCTCCTTCCCCCTTTCTTGCCTCTCCTCTGCCAGCAGCCCTCCCTCTCACAGCCCCGGTGAGCGATCAAGCCCTAGAATAGACTGTCAGCTGTTCCATTAACTCTGGCATATTTATATTCTGAGAACTGCCACTTACTCTAATAGGTTTTCTGAAGGTGGTTGACTAAAGCTCTCTGTATAGGCCCAGAAGACACTTTGAAGCTTATGTTATTTAACCAAATTCTGCCCTTCAATATCACACTCACTATGTAGTCTCGCTTGGACAAGATTGCAAACATTCAAACTATGAACTACAGAAAGCAAAATATAAGTGCTACCTTGAGTCACACTGATGTAGGACTCAAGAAACAGTTTTAAAAATATGTTGTGGTTCTGTGTGGTTTTCAGTTTTTTTTTTATTAATTACATTTCTGTCCCTGTTTATTCTTTGAAATATCAGTTTACCAACAATAGCTTCCCAGGCAAGACAACTTGTGATGTTTCTCTTAAGGAATACCACACCAATGAGACTACTTAACCATCGTGGTTGCTATGATACTCAGCGGTGTTTAATCCACACACACTGATGTTGAGGAGGTCTATATGGCACTGTTTTCTTTGTACCACATGTCTCTAGTTGCTGACTCGTTATGCCTCCTAGATTGTTCTAGCCAAGCGGAAAATTTCCCCTATATCCCGTGAAAAGGTCTGCTGTCATTGTCCTGATGGAATATCTCCCTGTGGCACATTAAACTGGACTTTTATTGAGCTAATAATAGAATAGGTTACGCCTGTCAGCACCTCACTTTTCAGACGACAGAAAACAAACGGTCAAAATCATGACGCTGAATTAGCTGTGTTCCTATGCAAGGTAACCCTTTCATGCATCAATGATGGGTGCAACAAGGGTCAGACATTTGTGATTACTTCCTTTGTCATTTGAAGAGCATAGAATGTTGTCCTTACATGAGAGCTGCTAATGTTTGTAAAATTATTCTTTAACCCAATACGACCTGCTGGGTTTTCTTTTCTTTTTTTAGCTGACCTTGAATTCCATGTTGTGTTGATACTCGGGCATTTTCACTTGACTGTTGGACTCATTTCTGCTGAGTAGAATATATAAGATGAATGTAGAGCTATTGACAATGTGGGCCAAAATATAGACACATCTTGATATTTTTCTATAATTGTATGACACCGCCTGCTCACATAGTGATTGTCTTCTGCCAGCCTGCTCATTTCTCAACTTACATTACGTTAATACCAATGTCCTGAGGTTACTCAGCTAGTAATTTCTATCAATTATACGCAATTTCCAAAATGACACGGATCAATAGATTGTTTATAAAAAAGACATCTCAGCTGTTTGGTGAAGTGGCTCCTGAAAACAGGGGAATGTAGCAAATATGATGCATTACTAGTAGACTTAACCCCTCACCTCTTTTCACAATCGCTGTGGGATATTCTCACAGTGCCAGCATTGACAGTGGAGCCTCTGGGAAATGGTGTGTTTGCACGTTGTGCCATTGACACCCTTAATGTGTTTTTAATAGCTCCTTCATAATGATGAAAAACGGCCTTGAGTGGCTCAGGACTGGAGGCTTTATGGCTCGGCAGGACCGGGATGCTGTTGCAGGTGGCCCGCTGGTTTATGTGGTGATAGAGAGACAAGGCCGGTCAGGGACTTGCGGTTTTATGACAGATTAATGTTGAAAGGCTCTTTGAGCGCTCTGCCTTTAATGCCAGTACATGACGAGTGCTATAAATGTCTGTTTGATTATGTGCGTTTATTGCAAGTGGTCAAAGCACTTTGTGTGTTGCTGCTGCTGCAGGAGTACCTGGATGTCCTGGGCCGTCCTATGGTGCTGGCTGGGCCAAAAGCTAAGCAGGTGCAGTGGACAAATGTGTACCAGGATGCACTGGTAAGTTTAAATTAAAGGCATGTTTTTATGTTGTATTATTAGGAATATATTGCAAAATTTTATGTATATTTCTTCTGTGACCAAACTGGCTTTGTGGTCATTAATACTTTACTATTGATTGTTTGTAAAGATTATGCGGTATTTGATTAGATATAGACAATTCTTGAACTGTTAGATTTGGCCTCATATTTGTCAGCGCTCCTTATTGATTAATTATTACTTATTAAAATTATTATGTATAATAGTAGTCTAAACCTTGGATGCAACTACTCAATATGAATGGGTTAGTGTGCCTCCTTTTGATTGCTACTCTGTATTTACGCTATCACAACTTATTTTTATGAAAAACCTGCACATGTTTTTGCTAATTTAGGATCAAGGTTTAGTCTTAACAGATTTTTAAACTTTCAAGGTTGAACATGGCAGATGTTTTAATCATATTCATGACTCAGCACTAGCAGTGGATATACAATCTTAAAAAGATTTCCCAAACATTTCTGACATTATTTAACAGGGTTTGGGCCTCGTCATCACTGGGACGATGCCAGTTTTCAACCTCACTGTGGATATTGCAAGCTCTCAGGTAAAAAAAAAAAAAAAAAGGACAAAACTACAATACAAAATAAGAACTCCCTGTTTTACATGCACCTGCACAGCATGCAACATGACTCACATGCCAAGTTATTATTATAATAGAATGAATTACAGTCATTCTACTGGTAAAGCTGGAAAGTCACTCAAACATAGATAAGAGTTTCAGATTTAATTTTCAGCCTCTTTACTGCTTTTTACCATCATCAATCATTTGTAATGGCACTTCTCAGCTGCAGCTCTCCAAGGCAACACCTCCACCCTGAGGTGACAACAGACATCACAACAAGTCATCTGTAGTATCCACTCACATCCACAAAACAGTTACATCCAGGTTTCAGTGTCCATGAGTAAATTATTTCGCATGAACTTATCACACGGAGCAGTGCAACTATCCGTCTCCCTTTAAAAAAATATTCAGATTCCACACAACGTGATAAGTCAGACGTGGTTTTTAACATGATTATGGCATAGCTATTAGTAATTTGCTGGAACTGTGGAAAATATGCTAACTACTTTCTTTTTCACACAGAATCAGCTTATCCTTGGGGTCATGGGAGTAGACGTTGCAATCAACGAAATCAAAAAGAAGACACCAACATACAGAGTGAGCATGTCATACACTCAGTATCACTCTTAAGTCTTAATAATCTTAATAAAGTCTAAATAATCATTTAATCATTTCTTTATCCACTCTAATTCTTTACAGCTTGGAGCTAATGGCTACACATTTGCCATTGACCCAAATGGTTACGTATTGCTGCATCCCAACCTACAACCCAAGGTAGGCCCAAATCTGAGCTCCTTCCTGCATCTGATTAGTTTCCTGATTTTGATTCAAAGGTCTTAATCCCTGTTCACCGATGTTCATTCTCCCTAACCATCCTCCGCTGTGTTGTCCTCTTGTTCAGATCATTAGTTTTAGGGAGCCCGTCACTCTGGACTTTCTGGATGCAGAACTGGAGGACAACAACAAAGAGGAGGTAAAAGCAGCTTCCCTAAAGAATGACTACTAGCTTGTAGATTTCTTGTTTCCATTTCTGTGTATCAGCATGCCCTCTTACTCAACAGCCTCTCACTTGCTTTCCAGATACGTCGACAGATGATTGATGGCAAATCAGGGCAAAAAAAAATCAAGACGCTCATTAAGTCAGTTGATGAGGCAAGTTATCAATTTGTGAGACTCAATCATGATCTAAAGTTGCACCTTCCTGAATGGCAGTGTAATGAATCTGAATCACTCACTATGTTTACTATCTTTTGTTTCCCTCTAATTATGGGAAGTGTGGTGTGCTGAGCATATGACAGTGTTTCTCATTACTGTCTGTGGTCACCAACAGAGATATATTGATGAAGCCATGCGGACGTATACATGGACTCCTGTCGATGGTACAGATTATAGGTAGGTTTGAAACCAAACATGGATCACCTGATACTCTAAGCCAGGGATCCCCACCTCCGGTCCTCGAGGCCCACTGTCCTGCACTTTTCATGTTTCCCTGCTGCAACACACCTGACACCTAACTCAAATTAATGGGTCATTAGCAGACTTTTGCAGAGCTTGTCAGAGATTCATTTAATTTGAATCAGGTGTGCTGCAGCAGGGAAACATCAAATTTCTGCAGGACAGAGGGCCTGGGGGACCAGGGTTGGGGAGATTGCACATTTTAAATCTGTGAGCAAAGTTTGAGTTTGATTTTTTTTTATTCGTCTATTTGGGGTCAAGATATGTGTGTTTAATCATTTTAATTTATCAATCAGCCATGTTTGTGAGCCAGTCAAGAGCTACCTGATGGTTTTACCTGCTGTGTGTACATTAAATCATCAATCTGAATTACCCCGGCCACGCAATCAATCAGTTTTTCTCTTTCAATTTATTTACTTATATCTAGCATAGATTATTTCCAATGTTTATTGATCTCAAAACTTGATTAAAGTAACTACATTATGGCATTTTCTAGAGACAGTTCAAAAAGTATCTGGTGTTTTATGTTGTATCTGGTAGGAACCTGTTTTGATCTGGTAGCGAGTAAGAATGTTGAATATATAGATAAAAATACGGCATAAATTACATTTATTTATCTCTTTTTTTCATAGATATTCTAAAAATTGTTAATTCAAGATGGTAAATATGTAACTGTTGTCTTTTTTTTGGCTGTAAGACTCTTATTGCTTACCAGCAAAGTTTGCAAAAGTAAACACAAACTTTGTTCCAGTAGAAGTACATATATTTTAGGTTTTATTAAGAGACTTTTATAAAGGTTTACGTAATGATTCAACTCACTTACTCGAGAATAAGCAAGGCCCAGGGTCTGAAATTTATTTTAAGTTAAAAAGTCCTAAATAACAACAGTTAACACTGACTGAACACATTTTCCATGAACTGTTCTTGGAGCTAACCAGACATTTAGAGTCCTCTCTTTTTACAGTATGTATTTGATATTAGAAGGTTGAAGAATAATTGAATTGAGGATGTTGGACATTTTTTAAAATCTAGATTGACCAGATTATCATTCAAAGTCCCAGATGATTCGCTTTTTTTCGACATGTACTAATTAATCAAATTTGAGTAGTTATATTTGACCTGTAAACAGCTTGGAGCTGTCAAGTATGTGACACATTTTTTTTTAATCTAGTTTGTAGTTTCAAATAAAAGATAGAAACATATTGACAGAAGTAATGCATATATAGAGTTTAGAAATAACTGAATTTATTGTTTATCTTTTAAGATTTTCACGTTAAAGTACAATACTTTTCTAAGATTACATTTATCATCTTTTGAAGTCTGGATTTAAGTAAGATCTTGTTTTCATCTACATGTATATGACAATTAATGTGGTTGGTTGCTATATTCCTAATTTTCTTAATCTGCTACACTACCTCAGCCTCGGGTTGGTGCTGCCTACATATAGTGAGAACCACATCAAGGCCAACATAAGTGACCAGATCCTTCAGGTGCAGTGTAAGTACTGGGAATACCCAGCATCCTCTACTCTGTCTCTCCTCCTCTCTCCTCCTTTTCTTTCTTCTCTCTATTCCTAATATGACCTTACGCTCCAATTCAGTCCCCTGTCGCGGGTCTCCAACATCCTCATAGGGAGTGTCCAAGCGGAGTCGCCTACCCCTCCTTCCCTGATCCCCTTTCCCTCTTCTCTATGCTCTCTGATAGGCAGGATCATACAGTGCCCGAGTCCCCCTCCTCCTCCTCCTGTCTTCATGCTGTGTTGTAAAATGGTGATGTTTTTTCTTCACACTGGCTGAAGAAAAAAATAACTGAACTGACAGAAAGGTGAAAGCTGTGGTTTTACTGTGTTACTCAGGTGAAAATAATGGTGACCTTTGTGCTATTATTTTTTTTGCCAAATGCTCTCGCCTCTTCTCCACCAAGTAATGATTCTGAAGCATCTGTGTTCAAAGTATTGGATGTTCTGAAAAGCTGTGAAAACATGCATGCTTTTCACTCTTTCTTTTTGATTTTATGATTTGAGAAATGTTCCTTTTTTTCTGTTTTACTGTGTGAGATGTTTATCAGCTTTAGAATCATTCAATTGATAAACTCCCACATGGCCAGAAATACTGGCTTGTCAACTGTGGGAGTTTGGGTTTCTGTGGGTCTGATTGGGGACACATGTTGTTCCTTTCATTCTTTCTTTGTCCAGACCCTAAAACTACCCTCTTTCCTGGTGCATTTGATTTTTTTTTTATTTCTCACAATTACTGGTTTTGTCTTTACTGTTTTTCATTTCTAGTATTACCTAGTTTTCCTTTCTTCTGTTGTTTTTCTGTTTCCTGGTTTGCCTTTGCAAATAAGATGTTTGCTCTTCATTTCTTTTACTCTCGTCTTGTTTGACTTTAATTGGTTTCTTTCTTTCAAGAAAGCAATATTTTTATTCAAAGAGTAATTGAATAAAATATTGTCTGTGATCCCCCCCTTCCCACCCGATCCTCTGTTTCTTTTTCTTGCTCACTCCTTCTCTGATGGATCCACACAGTGCCAAACACCAAGGGCAAGTATACTCCATATTGGTCCACGTTCCCTACCTCTACTTCCTACTCCCTATTGCTTCCTCCTCCTTCCCTCACCTCTTGTCCTAAACCTTTTCCTGCTGCCCCTTTCCTACCCTCACCTGTCCCAGCCTGCTTGCCTCTGTTCCTGCCCGTCTTGCTTTCAGGATTTCCTACCTTTTTCCTCCTTTTCCACCTCCTCCTCCTCCTTTAATCCCTTTTTCTCTTCTTCCTCCTCCCGCTGTTGCTGCAGCTCAAATCCCATATCCTGTCACAATGGCTCCCCCAGTCCCCAACCTTACCGTCCCTCCCACATATCCACTGCTCCACACACAAACAAAAAAAACCCCACAAACAAACCAATGTGTACTGCACCCACGGACGGCAGATATTCATGTTTTCTGTTGAAATGTGTCTTTTGTTCCCCCCACATCAATCTTTCTCCTCTGTATAAAGCTGCAAAAGTTGTTTCCTTTCTCTGCCTCTGTCTCCTTATCCCCCGCTGTAATTTCTCTCCTTTCCTCTCTAATTCACTCTTTTTTTCTCTCTTTCTATCTTTTTCTTACTGTGGCACTAGCTCACAAATGTCAAATCTCACACATCGGCTCAAGTAGTGACAGATATTTAGTTGCATTTATTCTCAAAATATCCACCTTCTTAGTGCCATAGGTACATGAACACACGGAGCTCTACATAGAGTTAACGATTTAAAGTTATTTGTTGCAACATTTTATGATATGCCACACCAAACCCTTACAGTATATCATCATGTATATGGTATTTGTTCTTATCTACAGTAGAGCAAATAGGGATCTCTTGTGGTCATAAAATAATTTGTTGCTTACTGTAAAGATTTACCGTTTGCCATATAAAAAAAACCTTTTTAACAGTTGTGGTTTGTTAGCTGCCATAGTTTCTCATCTGTAGCTGGAAGCACTGCAGCATGCAGTCTGAGCCTACAGGGCTGAGCTGTGTCCTGCCCACCCAGGTTTTCCCATGTTGTCAGGTGTCACCGTGCCCCTCAGCACAGCACCCGACTCCTATGTCGTCCCTCTGTACACCCTGTCTCCATCAGCTTGTTTTCCCCTCCCTACTCACCCCTCAGACTGCCAAGGGCACGGCCCAACACTTCCTCAGTAAACCTGACCCCGGATGTGCACGGCATTGTGGGCGGAAAACTACCTGGGCACACTCTATTTTAGCTGCCTAAATGAATGTCTAATTCCTCTTCCGGACAAAGTTTTAGGTCCTGACTTTATGAGATAAAGACATGTCGGATTCATCGCAGACTCATATGTAGTGGCTTCAGTGATGGTTGATATTTTGTGTACTGTTTTGTTTATGATGGATCAAGTGAAGTTGCCCTTTCAACATGCCCTTCACAATGCAATGCATTTCCTCCGATTATGTGTCTCTCGGAGTCCTCTCCCCTGCCAGTCTGAGGGGTGACCTCTTCCATCAGGACCGTCACCCACCTCCCCTGCAAAAGTTGGCCATGTTGATGCCTGCCTGATATAAAAGCACTCATTGTGGGCAATCTGTCTGAGAACTCGCTTCCTGACAACCTGGTTAGTCAGTTCTCAGACATCCAAAAGACAGTTAATTTAAAACCAGAAATAATTAGAAAATGTTCAATGACAAAACAACAAAAAGTCAAACAAAAGGTGTGAGTGCTTGTGAAATTAAAGCAGTCGTGCATTGAGTCAGGTTTCACTTTAGGCACCATATTGGCTAACGCTGGTGTTCCCATGATACCTCAGTGTTGCTATGGTAAAGTCCCTTCTGCGTCCCTGCACCTCTGAAGAACAGCTGCTGTTTACCCACAGCTCCCTGCTGCTCTGCCCACTGCTCTTCCTGGATAATCTCCCCTTTCTGTTGCAGATTTTGAATCACTGCTGCCAAACAGTTTTGAGTCTGAAGGACATGTGTTCATTGCTCCCAGGTAGCCCTGTGTGTCAGTGCTTTTTGTCGTTACTGGTCATCAGTGTTTTGGTCTTGTCTTCACATTGTTTGATGCACAGTATATCTTTTTATCATTACAACTTTTCAAATCTAATTTCTGTCATCTGCTTTTTAAAATTTTCCTTTTATGTGAATTGCACAATTTGTAAATTGCGCTTTTTTTTCCATTATCATTTTAATTTTGTGTAGAGTTTATACTTAAAGTGGTCAAATTCTTGAGATGGATTGTTATGAAAAATATTCAACACATAATTATTTATTTACTTATTCACTTGCTTATTTTCCTCCTAACGTACCCTTGTTACGTAAAAGTGCAGTAGACCTTTGCATGCTGCTCCTGTGGTGTTGCATGTTTGTATTATGCAGGCACAATTTGCAGTTACTGGTTTGACTGTTCAGTATGATGCAAGAATTTTATATTCATTAGACCCCAGAAATTTTTTTTATAGAAGTAGGCAGAAATTTAGTGCATGGGCTTTCCTGTTTTGTTGTGGAGTCCTTGTGGTCTCCGGTTTCAGTGTGAATTCGGAAGCACTTTCTTTGCCTGTGCTCTGCTCAGCAGTCCAATCCTCCTGTTGTTTTCACAAATGGCAGTGTTGAAAATATAAGCTTCAAGATACGCATGCTGCACACACATTAGCAACAAGTAACATGTGTACAGGTTCATCATCTCACTCTGTTGTGTGTCGATCAATAAGAGGCACATAGTGCAAAGTTTAAGTGTTTGTTTATATCTTCTTTATCTGAGTTTTTGTGTCTTACCTGTTCCTCAGGGAGTACTGCAATGATCTTGAACTGTCCAACAACAACACAGAGTTCTTGATCAACTTCATCGCTCTTATGGAGAAAGTGACACCAGACTCCAAACAATGTGAGTCTCACTTCACTCATGTCAGTCTCATTATGTGTGAATTTAAATGAATTCATCTATGGATACGTTTCTACAAATAACCTAAAAAGAAAAATATTAATTAACTGATCCCACAAACGTTCTCTCTGTAATCCAGTTCAACTTTTTTTTTCTTATAAGCCAAATACTAGCACATAAGTAAGTTCCATTTTGGACTTGGTTTGTTCCTTTATTCTGAGAAACAGTTTAATTTTGAGGAAATCTACGATGCACCATCTCAATGCCAAAAAACTCAGCTGCACCTAAAGTATGTATTAATTCACAGCTGAAAATAGTCTCTAGCAAATGCACTACTGACTTTTCTTTGAGCAATATTTAGTAGAAAAAAAAGGATTTGCTCTATATAATGATATTTTAAAAAATTAAAGCCCTTATTTAAATGTCTGGCAGCAAATGGAAAAAATAAAAAAAAAGTCAGAATAAACTTGTAATGCGATTTATTAATTTGAATAGAAATATAACCGAATGCTTGCCTGCATTTCCCTTCTCAGACCATCTCTTGAAAGATCAGACTTGCATAGAGACTAAATTCCTAAATCATTCAATTCTTTAATCCTTTTTTATGCTGTTAGGTGATAATTTACTCCTTCACAACCTGATTCTGGACACCGGTATAGTCAGACAGCTGGTTGAGAAGGTGTGGAAGAATAAAGACCTGAACACGTGAGTATCACCAACCAGTAGCAGGAGGGGAAATATATTGTCACATCCCAGCTAAAGATATGAATTCTATTTGAATCATCTTTCTGTCTCTTCTTCATCCTGAAATTTAGATATGGCTTCCTTGCCGTGTTTGCTGCGACTGACGGAGGTATAACAAGAGTCTTTCCGAACAAGTAAGTGTGCTCCTTATCGGAAATGTCTGGACTAAAGCGCTTTTGTAGATCTTCTGTTTTTCTTTTTGTTTGTGACATTTCATAAGCTTGTGTTTACTATCTCTGGTCTTAAATCTTAGGGCTGCAGAAACCTGGGAGGAAGACCCTGAGCCGTTTAATGCCAGCTATTACCGCCGCAGCCTCGACAACAAGGGCTACATCTTCAGAGCGCCTTATCGAACAGGTGAATGATGTTCTTTGTCTTTGGTTGTATAACTCTCACAGAGCTTTGTAATTGCATGGCTTTTTGTTTCTAACCCCCCTCCTGCCTTGTTTCTCGATTTGTTTTGGTCTTACAGCCAGGGACGAGCTGCTGAACCCAGAAAACGACACCATAGGCATTCTGGTCAGCACAGCTTTGGAGATTACAATAGGAGGGAAAACCATCAAGCCTGCAGGTGAGCCGACTGCAGAAACTGGAAACAAGAGCCTTGTGATGATTGATGATAAATGAATGTTTCACAGCAAAGTCAAGATGCTTTAGTCTCTTTAGGGGTCACATCCATGCTTTTCATCTTTTTGTTGTGCCAACCATTTGCCTTTTGGTGTATCTTTAATCTCTCCTGATAAACCTCCTTCACTAATTCTATTTTTTCTTAGTTGTTGGAGTGAAATTGGACCTTGAAGCCTGGACAGATAAATTCAAAATTCTTGCCAGCAACCATACAGACAACCGTCAAGGCTCAAATACGGTACAATAAATACATCTACAAAATGCTTACTGTATATAATGCATAAAAGTAAGTAAGTAAGTAGTAAGTAAGTAAATTTATTTATAAAGCGCTTTTCACAGATAAAAATCACAAAGTGCTGT
>JAPMNP010654300.1:0-10455 GCA_029874935.1 Atherina boyeri | reverse complement strand
CACACAGACACACAGACACACACACACACACACACACACACACACACACACACACACACACACACACACACACACAAAACAAAGCTTAAATGTCAAACCTCACTGCCAGGAGACAATTTAAACAAATACAAGAAGCTGTAGATGAGTTCATGAAGCTCAAATCATGTTCCTTGAAGCACAACGGTGTGACTGACAGGGCTCTCATTGTCAACGAGGGTCAAACCATGCAGAAGCTATTTTTTGTATGCTATTCAAAACAATAGATAAAACATGTATTCTAATTACTCAATATTACAATTGGAAGACAATCATAGCAAAATGTATTTTTTTAGTCAAAATTTTCATGTGTAGTAAGGTCACCATTCAGTTGTCAACTCTATAAAAGCGTATTCTAAACTGCTTCAGACACATGTAAGAGAGTGTGATTTTAAACTGCCAACATCACTGAACATAGATGTGTTCCCTGTCTGTGGGTAAACCTTCTCCCAAACACTCGTGGCAGCACTAAAGAAAATATTTAAGCAAAGAAACATGTGCACTACTACTGGTTATGCTATCACTTTCAGAGGAAATTCTTTAACAAAGGCTCTCACAACATCTCTTCGAGTCTCTGATCAAGGATGCAAAGATAGCAGCCTAAAATATTCACCTTGATCCCTGCTGGACTCTATTTTTTCTATTTGTGAAGATGCAAGCATACTTATCAAAGTCAAAGGTGTAGAGACATTCAATTGGCTAATTTTGTTGACCAAACCAATTCCACAACCTTTCTCTTCATCAAAACAGAGCAAAGTATATGTGTAAACATATCAAGTTTTTTATTATCATTATTATTTTGGCAAACACCTAAATGAGCATTAAAAAGCTTGAACTCTTCTGTGACACTTTTACACAAGCCGGTGAACGTTTTACCATGATGATATTTAGACGCACACTCTTTTTGACAGAAGTGTCAGACTCGTCTGAGGGTTTCATGTGTGAAAAGTGTCTCCGGGGCAAGTAGAGTCAATTGTGGTGCAACAAAATCTTCACAGGCTCAGCAGGAAGCATTAAACTCAACCAGCCCCACACGTGCTGAGCAAAGAGCCACTCAATGTTTGATTGTTGGGGTTCTTGTACTCTAAACCAAGAACCAGCAGCGACTTGAAACATCAAGCGACTTAAAAATATCATTCCAGTCATGACGGGTGGGTTATGCTGTTTGTTGCTATTTTAGAAGAATTTAATATTATTTAAGGGGAGAAACTGCGATTGGTAAGATGCCAATAAACAGACACATGCAGTGGCATTTTTTCATATTGGAAATGTAAAAAAAGTTTCTTCTATTGTCATTTTACGGAAAGTCAGACAATTCTGTGCATGTCAAAATGATTTATCCCAAACACACATCATGATCAGAATAACAATACAGGTCTGATCGGAAGTGTAACCCGGTTAAAGGAGTCATAACCCTTTATTAATATGGATACCCACGCTCTATTATAGTCTTTCAGGCCTTTCTAAAAAAGAAAAGTGGAATAAAAGTGAAAAAAAAATAAACATGGAGCTTTTCTGACCCTTGTTTCTAATAGCAATGTTGTCACGTGAGATTTGGTGCGATATTTTGGCTGTACTGGATGGTCATTGTAATAATACAATGAGGTGCATAATGATTGGTGGCAGGAAGGAGGGGGTTGACACCGTCGTCACCGGCAACGCTTCATCATAGAAAGCTAGAACAGCCACCCTATAAAAAAAAAAAAATTACAAATTAAACCATGTCACGTTATAACGAGATAGTTTACTGTAAAAACGTCACTCTTGTGACAGTTGACAATCCCGGAAATATATCTCCAATCGCTGCAAAGTAAAACACAACCTCTGACGATCGAGTGGTTAAGTTAACTGCCTGCATGCTGAATATACCAGGCTCGATTTCTCTTTAGTCCCTGATCCCTTTTAGTAGTTTTATTTAGCATGAGAAGAGTTGACCGTATTGTGAAACAGTAGCATACCTGTCAAACCTCCCATTTTCCCGGGATTATCCCGTACTCCAACCATCCATCATCCCTTCCAAACTCCTGTATTTTTCCCGTATTTTAAAACGACCCCGTTGACAGGTGTGTGCGCTACATGCTGTTTGCACACAAACATTGGCTGCACAACGCGGAGCTTAGAGGAGACAGCAGCCTCCGAGTGTATGAGAGGAGGAAGGTGGAAGAACAAAACAATGTCGCCAAAAGGACTATATCCTCCAGGATCACAGAGAAAGAGAAGCAAAAAAACAGCAAGATATCAATAAGTTTCCTCAACTTTGTAAAGTCCCTGAATAAATTTGATCAAAACTGGGTCATGTGGTTAGCTGATTACTAATCGCTTGCAGATGAGCTTGTTTATTTATCTGCATGAATTATAGACTGAGATCTGTTTGCTGCAGAAGAACGAGATCATTTATGTGAGTAAATTAATCTTTTTTTATTACTATTAATATGCTAAAGTTATATGAAATTTACCCAGGAGCACTGTAACTCTTGAAGTAATTCAGAGGCAGTGAATGAGTCCAGGACTGTCCAGCTTCTCAGGTTTTTAACCGATGATAGAGCATCCGTTGACGAGAAAAAAAAAACCTTGTATAGCCTACATAATGTATTCCTGTCACTGCTGTTGTAAAGACAATCATTAAACTTTCTATTTGATGGCAGCCCCCATGATGTTCTTTGTATTTTAAGTGTAAACATTATTTAAATTTAGATTTCAGGGATCAGTGGATTGTAAATCTAATCTAATTGGCCAAATGCAGGAATGAGTAGAAGGTCACCACTATCGAGGTGGAGGAAACAGGGGCCGTGAAGATTTAAAAAAAAAAAAAAAAGAAAAAAGCCAATTTTCAAAAGCCAATGTTGACAGGTTGTATTGTGTTTTATGTTTCATGTTTTTACAATAAATGAATCATGTCATAACCTAGTGTTGCGATCTTCAGTCATTCTTATGTTAAATGAGGGAGGGAGAGGAGGGAGAGGAGGGTGTGTGGGTGCGCACGCCGGGCAAGAGAGCTGAGGCTCAGACAAAACAGTATATGGAATCGCTAAAAAAAAGTTATGACATGATCCTGGTATAAAACTATCACAAGTGGATGACGGACTAAAGAGGAATCGAACCCAGTATCTTCAGCCGCATAGGTCTGTGATGTCCATATATGGTGTAACCATATATTAAGATCTCGTATTTGAGTGTGCGTGCACGTGGGCGTGCACATGGCTGGTTGAAGAACCAAAGGGTAAACAAACGCTCCACTTTCACATATCGGCTTCCCGGCCAGTGTAAAATCCTTAAGAAACCATAATATTCATGTTTTCACGTAGAAAAGTGAACATTTCAGGTAATGACTCCTTTCAAGAAACGTTGTGCATGTGCAAAATGGCTTCTGGCACAATTATTCAGTTATTTTTTGTTTGTTTTTTCATTTTTTCCAAAGTCATGAAAACATACTGTAGCCACAAACAAACTTTACTAAGTTTACTATTGTTTAAGGAATATCCTAAATAGTTTACAGTGACCTTAATAATGGTATATATCCAGATGTTCAGGCGGCTACTGTAGCTGTATCTTGCTAACATTTCAACATGTTTTGTTATGTAACAGAAGCAGTATAAGAATTAAGTCAAAGGAGTATAAAAAATAGGTTTGTGATGTTGTAGAGCTCAGTATCAAGTCTTAAACCTTTGGAATTTGTAGTCTGGTTTACACATAATAAATGTAGACCAGATTCCCTGGAGCAGCAAGTGAAAAATAAGAGTGGAAACCCTGCTACCTTCATGCTCAGATTAAGTTTCTTTGAGAATACTGAATTTGTAAAATAGCTGGGTAAAAAAACAGAGGTTAAAGAATTTGAATAAAAAGTTTAAATAGGCTTAGGACCTTCAAAATTGTTTTCAGATCAGCCTACTGAACCGGGCCACACAATTTATTGTAGTTTGGTGATGTTATTTTCTGAGAATCGGCTTGCTGAAAAGCTAATTTCTGAAGCTAGTTTGTGGGATAAAGTCTTTGCAGACATTACGGCTTTAAGTCAACACATTATCAGTAAATGTACCCAGACACACTGAAACACACTTGGGCTGTTATTAAAATACTGGAAGTCAAAGGCAGCCATGAGGTCCGCTGTGTATTCAGGGGCCATTTGATGGTGAATAATTTTCACATTTTATGCAAATAAAGAGGTTTTCAGAATGTCTGCATATTGTATGCAAATTCCATATGAGAGCTTAACATAACATACAAGCCTGATTGGTGGTTTTCAGTGTCAAGGGATTGAAGAGTATTGTGGGGTAAAAGTGAAATGTTGTCTTCAGTTAAAGAGAGTGAAAAATGCAGGTAAAATTCAACATGTGGCTCACCTTATAGGCTCTATTTATTTGACTGGCAGCCCAGGCAGCATACTTCATATTGTCCTTCTTCACCTTGGCACTGACTTTAGGGCTGGCAGCGATGTGACTTGCAGACTAGAGGGGGGAAAAAAAGGAAGAAGCAAAGGAGAGAACAGGAGAAGGAGTGTTCTTATATCAAAACTTGGTGAAACAGCAATAAAAGCGTAATTGAGATGAATGTGCAACCACTCTTACCATCTACCACTCCACCAGTCATTGTGGCAGAATGAAGAGAAAAAACAGACCTTGGCCTGATGACACAGGGGAAATCATTTATGGAGAGGAAAAAGTGAGTGTTTTAATGCTTCATACGTAAATTGTCACTTAACGGGGCCTAATTTCTCCAACACCATCGATTCCCAGTGATGAAAGGACCTTGTATGTTCGAAAAAAGGACCAACGCTCACAGAGAGGAGCGCCTTGTGAATCACCGTCTCTGCCTGCCCCGACAGCTCCCCTCTGAACCACAAATCCCATGTCTTTCCCATGTTCCTGCCATCATCTCCACACAGCAAACCCCAGAGGGCTTACCCTGCCTACACTTCAAAGCCCTCCCTACCAGTGTGCTGAAACTTTAACTACACACCAATCAACCTGGCTCTGCCATTTTCTTACAAAAAATGGTTTGGCATCCGTATATATTTCTTTTTTAGTAAGCATTTTCTTGATTTCTATTTTCATTTTAACTCAAGAGAAACCTCAATTTAGATGATGTCAACCCTGACAGGCTATCCCTGAATAACAGCGTGCACCATTATGGAGGGGAATTCCCACACGCGTGTTGTCAGTAACCAACCCACATCCCAGCTGTGGTCCCTGCTACTAAGTCCACTGTCACACTGACTCAGATGGTGAAAGTTTTCTGCCCTTTCACTGAACTTCTTGCACCTGTCGATATTCGAACCACAGCGACAATCTGCAAACATACTCTTGAGACAGATTTGAGATGATAAAGAATAAAATCTAACCTCAGCCATTCATTTAAAGACACAACTGCTGCTTCAGAGTGAACAGAGGTGAATGTCTTGGATTTGAACCTGCCCTGCACCTTTTGTACTTGCCGCCTCCATCTTTGAGCTTTCAGAGGGTCTGCGCTGCTATGTGGTGTTTGGACTACTTGAAGAAAGCCAGTGCAGAATGGAGGAAAACATTAGGGTTCTCTGTGTGAGATCTGCTTCCCTTCTCCACCTTTTATTTCCTGCAATACTTTGTTTGTGTTTTTATGTCAGGTTTCCCTTACATATAATGAAAGGGCACAAGCAGACAACACCCTGTTTAAACAAATATGTACATGAAAGGGATTTTCGGCAAAGGTCACAATCAAACTGAAGCTTGATTGGATAATTTGCCAGTGACAAAATACCTGCTGAGGCTGGACTGCGCTTGTGTTTTCTCTATGTATTTTCTTTAATTCACAGGTTCATTATTTATCTAAGTCAAACATAACTTTTCACCAAAGCCTGGTTATTGCTCAAATAAAGCACCCCAGAGGGGCAGACTTTTCCAATGCTGGGGTTCATCGAGTCAGTAGTGAACTGACCTGTCTGAGATCCCCTTCTTTGTTCCCCCAGAAGCACACACACAGTCTTACTTAACTCACACTGTGGCCAACCTCAACCTTGACAAACCACAGGGTTACAAAAAGAAATTCGGCTGTTCTTGTTTTGTTTTTTTCCCCCTCTTTCCCTCTCTTCTTTCTTCATACAAAGCAGTACTCACCATATAGAGTCCAAACAAGGCCCTCATGTTTCGGTTGTTTAGCCGCAGCGCCTGGGCAAAATACTTTCTGGCCAGCTCCAGGTTTTCCAGCCCCCCTTGAGTGTACTTCACCTGTGCGAGGAGGCATTAAACACGGCCAATAAGCTGTGCTAAAGGGCAACTCAAGCAATGACATCTGGATAAGCAAGACATGACCACCCAGTGTAAACACATCTTCTTTCATGAGCATATATTCCCAATGACGTTAAGTGTCTCTCGGTGTTAGAAAGAGGCATCATTCACAAAGAGCTAACATTCACACCACAGTTTTGCCCCCAGGTTTGATGACGGATATCCAGGCGCGTACCTACCTCAGCGTACTGCTCACAGTACAAGTGATTGTGAGGATTGGTCATCATCAGCTCCTCCAGACAAAACGCGGCTTTTCCATAGCTGTGGAAATGACAAGGCAAACAGTAAGCCGATTGATACAGCTGCAGATGCGTCATCCTTTAGCTTGCTCAACTGTGAAGCACAACATCTATGGCCAATAAATTTACAGGTATAAATCTGATTGAAACAACTTGGGGTACAGGCCCATTTACAAGTAACAGACTTACAACATACGTTACAGAAACGTGTAAAGACCCACCGGATGACAAAGTTTATTTACAGGCTGACAGTAAAGGGTACTTAGTGCAGGCAGCTGGCAAAAGTAAAATCTGTCTGGTGTGGCGATTCTTCCTCCTTTGAGGACACTGAGGATCAATCTTCTGCGTCTGTGTGTTTTTTCTGCTTTTAATGTGTAGTTAACTACCTTCCTGAGGTCAGCACTACAGTAAGAGCTGGCACACTGTGTCTGTACTCGGATGAGATCACTTCTCAGCAGCACACTGCTGAGCTGTTGACCTCACACTAATCTGCTGCAATTCCACTTCTAATACACACTTTTCCCTTCCCAGGACTTGGCCACAATGAGCAATGATACAGTATATCATAAAACATTAAGGATGAAAATGCCTGTACACCTAACAAAATACAGGGAAACACATGCAGACCAGTGCAAACGCAGACCCACCAACAGAAAATGGGACTGGATTCTGCATGTATACATCTAAACAACCTGAAAGTTGAGAAGATTTTTTATCTATTCCACAAAACTACTTTTTTCATTTGCTTTGTAAGATTTTACAATTTTCTGAGCAAACTGTATTTTACACTCCTTTTGAGAAATGAGGGGGAAAAAACCACACAACAACATAAGCTGAAAAACTTAGAAGTGTGATTAAAATCCTGCCTTGGTAACTAGTTGAATGATTAACAGCAAAGCCAAAAAAGGAAGGTGGGGACGCAGAAAGAAAGAAATAAACAGTGGGAAGGAGTTGAGCAGAGGGGGAGATCAGAGGGCTTGAAGGGGTTGGGGGCTGCTTACAATTACCACTTCCTCTCCATAAAGACTTTCAGATGTGCTCGTGCAGTGGCCGTGGCCTGCAACAGAGCCCGCTCCATCAGCCATCAACCAGAATCTTGTACCAGAGCCAGAACCTTACCTCCTCTACTCTTCCTCTAAGCCATCTAACCCCACAATCACCAAGCTCCTCTCTGACGGCTCCTAAGCTCACTCTTTACCGCAGAGCTTGAGATTGTAGCTGTTATGATGTGTGAGACTGAAGGAATTGTATTTGTTTCTTTTGGAGGTTAGTAAAACCAGCAGCAGCAGCAGCTTTGCCTCATTTTAATACAACATTATGACTGTGTAAAATACAAAAATGGATTTAGACTTGGGGAAAGTATGCTTGAAAAGAATTATTACAATTTAGCATGCAATTTTGGATGACCATATAATCATCGAGGTCAGAATACAGTGGCTCTGTTTAATGCTTGCTAACAGTAATGATAATCTCCCCTCTTAACCTCAGACAAAAGAATTGTTTAACAGAGCTAACTCTGAAGCTATTTATTATGTTCTTCATGTGTTGATACTGGCAACACTTGAACTTCCAAGACAGATAAACATTGCTTTGTTTATAACTAGTACCCAGGCTGTTGTGCAGTAAGGTGAGGATGGTTTATTTCTCTAATGTGCTGCACCATCAACTTCTGTTTTCTCTGGCTGGGAGGTGGAAGGGAAAGAGTGCCACCACCTTCTCCTGGGAATTTCATCACAAGTGTTCTGTCTTTCTGCGTCCTGATCTGTCCCTCTGGAAAAGAGTGGAGATAATGCCTGGCTATCCGGAAGAGGAGGTGGAGGGGAAACAGGGAGTTTGTAACCCAAAATAAAGAAAAGAAAGCAAAGAAATTGACACGCCTGTAGATAAGGGGCTGTGGGAGTGAATGGTGTGATATTAGAGTGTTGAGATAAGCTGGGAGATAATCCTCTCACCCTTGGATTTCCTCTGGCTACTACAACAGTAAAGCCTCTCAGACAAAAGCACAAAATATCCAATAAGTAGCCTTCTTACTGTGCTACACATTCCTGCTGCCGCTGCCTTCCTACCTGAGCAACCACAGAGTAAAGCATGCCCACACAGCCATACAGGCATACATACACACACATCCAATAAACACAGTCAAACTCACAGAAACCGCTTCACTAACTTCTGAGCCCTGTGCGATAAAAGGTGACGCAAACATTATTATGTTTTTTTGTTACGATGCCTTTGTCTGTCTGGCGATTCTCCTTGGCAACTCAGATATCAGTGGGAGACCAGGGAGTCTTTCTGCTCTCATACATAGGAGAGGCAGCTTAAGACCGAAATCCTATTAAACTGCTATTATGTGACAAACATGGACAGGGCTCTATTCAGACTCCTGGCTGAGTTGGGAATCTTAACGCCTTCCATTGTGGCCATCCAACAGGCCTCTAGCAATCAAGCCATCAGTCTGATGTGAATCCCTGTTAAACTGGCAGATACAACCGCGACATATGGCTGCCCTGTTACTGCTCAGTTTCCAAATTACTTGTAACTGAATGAATAATGAATGCTCAATATTTACACCAAAAACCATTCTCTGAACGTCTGAATTTTGCTCCACAAGAGTCTAGATCACATATTTGTTCATTATAGTTGGACAAAAATGCCTCGAGTGAATTGTCTAATGGCTAAAACACAGGGCCGGTCTGTGCCTTTATGGGGCCCCGAGTAGAATTTGATTTGGGGGCCCCCTCCAGACCTCAGCTCCACTAGTGCTTATTTATTACTGAAACTTGATCATTTCATACACTATAAAAATAACACACCAATTCTTTGAATTATCTGTAGTTGCTTACATCACACTGGTGTCTTTCTGGCTTTGATTTTTAACCATACTGTGGTAGCAAATAAGATAAAAATGTCATGTATTAATTTGAATATTTTAATGGGTAATATAAGAGTGTGATATAAAATCAGGTTTTGGTTTCATTATAATTTTTATTCATATTTATTCAATTACCGTTTGGTAATTATCATCAAGAGAACTTGACATTTCAAGTGCTCCTGGTGGCCCCCTAATATTGCTGGGGTCCAAAGCAGCCACTTAGCTCGCTTATGCCTTGGGTCCGCTCTACTAAAACCGGGTTTAACTGTAAAGGTTAGTACTATCTCCACCATGACAAGAAACAATCTATTCATAGGTGTGCACAGACTAAGCAGAAAGAAAAGTAGATAAGGGAGGAAATTTGAACTGGTCAGTCTGAAAGGGTGTTTAAAGGAACACTTTTTCTTTTCTCAAAGTTTTACTGCTAAATTATCAATTTTTTTTCTGCAATTCTAGAAACTCATACTGAACCACTTTAGTGCATGGTGGTGAGCAGATAGAATGAGAAGAATATATTTACTCATGTTCGTTGATGTAGAGCTCTGATAACTCATGCCATGCTTCCTGGTCCCCAACAAACCTGCAAACACAAAATGATTTTAAGTTCTTGTCCTTACGACTTTGGAAAACAGCAAATGGATTTGTAACTTATTGGAGTAAAAAAAAAAAAAGTATGAATGCCAATGCTTATTACAATAGCTCTAATGACAGTCTAGATGTGCCAGCACTATTGAAAGTGTGCTCATTTTTAATTAAAATAAAAGCCAGAAGAGATGAGAGGGTGGCGGGCTGACCCTCTCCCCCCTCTGGTAGAACACTCACTGCTCCAGATACTCATTGAGCTCCCTTATGGCTTCAGTGCTCTTCCCTTGGGCCTTCAGTATGGAGATCTTGCGCTTCCTTGCTGCCTGTAGAAAAGAGAGTAAACAGGATTAGGAACTCAACTCCTCAAGTGTTTGTGTGTGGTTGTGCGTCTGTGTGTGCGTGTGCGTGTGCGTGTGTGTGTGTGTGTGTGTGTGTGTGTGTGTGTGTGTGTGTGTGTGTGTGTGTG
>JAPMNP010654290.1:0-12795 GCA_029874935.1 Atherina boyeri | reverse complement strand
GATCTAATCCCATTCAATGATTCATGCTAAAGTAAAGCCACAAATGGGGCCGCCAGACTCAGTGAACGGCTGGATGAACAGGGGAAAGGTAAAACTCAATTGTTTAACTTGAGGGGAGGTGGAAAAAGAGCATATTTGCCCAAATGGTGGTGTGTCCCTTTAAGATACTTAGAAAGAGACAGCACCATTATTATGAGGTGAAGGAAATTATTTACAAGACCTTGCAGGTCTTGGTGTTGAGAGTTTGTGTCTTCTTTCCACTGTCCTTGGCAGACATTAAGTCCGTATGTTACAAATTAGATTCCTAGGGGGAGGTGCAGGGGAAGACTTTGAGAGGTTGACACCAGAGGAACATTTACCTGACTTTAACAGCCTCCTTTACATGCCTGCCTAAAGAAATAGTTTGTTTAATTTATTGTAATTACTTTTAACTTTTCCTGCCAAGTGTGAGAAAGAGTTCTGTAAGTTGTAAACTTATAGCGTTCTCTGCCTTGACTGTAACTTGTGCTTTAGAGCTTTCTGGATGTTTTGCTCATGGCTGAACTATTTAAAAGCCCATTTCCTTTCTAAAAGTTCTTTCAAGGAGGAAACTAATTAAGCTATAAGTGCCTGCAAACACACACTGCTGAATAAACATATTTTAGCTAAAAAGAAAGCTAAAGGTGCAAATTACTTCTTTTTTTTTTACGACTCATCAGCATCTAGCCTAGATTCTTTAATACCGTTTAGTGTCACCGTGACATTTAGAGACATTCTTCTCCAAATTGTCCCTGAAATCATCCTGCTGCATTCCACTTCTTCACTGCAGTGACTCGTGTTAAAAACCACTTCTGTCTGATTAGCCTAATCTAAAATGTTATGCAGATGACAGTTTACTTTTGTCCAGATAACGTTTTTTGTTTGAGGATAGAAAAAGTAATGAATTTATGTATGAAATTCAAACTTTGTGTTTCTGCATATGTCTACTATCTTATTGCATAATGAGCATCAAAAGGTGTAAGCTTCAAAGGAACACATTTACAGATTATAACCAATAACTCAAAAGCTTTGCTTATGACGAAGAATAAAATACCGAACTTTTGTCTCACCTTTTTCTGACAACTCAAGTACTCAATCTAAAGACTATTACCAGATGCCTTTTGATACTTTAATATGTAGACTCTACAATACTGCCCAGTCACGCACAGAGACATATGCACTCTCACTCTATGCTGTGTAAATATTCATGTGAATTCTGGTCAAATTTTATAGTTATTTAGTCTTTCTCCTTTCATTATTTTCTACCTTGATTCCTGGCAATTAGCACCTTATAATGTCACTGTGATTTTATCATCTGCTGCAGGAGAAATTATCCAGGACTCAGAGCTCTGGACGGTATGAGAGTGTAACCACTTGGAAAATGACAAAGTGTGCCACAGAAAACACTGAATATTAATGGAAATACAGACTGTTTTGTTTTTCTTCATTCGCGGCACTTGTTTCCTTTATTTCTCTTTTACTTCATTGCTTTTTCGCTATTTCGTTCTTGAACATGTTTCTGGCATCGGCCTTCTTTCTAACTGGAACAGATGTTGTGCTTGGATTGTGCCGGCATTGTTCTGGTGCAACTTCAACAGTATCCAGGAGTACATTCGGCGGTTGCGGTCAAACTGAGTCTTCATCCCTTCTGTTTTTTTCATTTTGTGATTCAAAGGAAAAGGGCAAATATGGTATCCAGCCCACCCTGTCTTGTCCATGTGAGTGTAGTTACGCTTCTCTGAGTAAACACCACCTGTCCAAATTACTGTAAAGTCAGTTGGTCAGTTGACTCTTTGACAATCAAGCAAACTTGGATGCAGATGGTCCATTTACAGGAAATTCATCTCATACGTTTCCCAGAAGAATAAAGAAATAACATAGCACAAAATGTAAGGTAAAATGTGGTGATACAAATGAAAGTGGAAAAGATTTCTTATGTTCATTCATTTTATCTTTAATTGGGATGATATGAATATTTTCCTTGGCATATTGGGAAGCATAACAGAATCATGTATAATAACCTTTTATGTAATCGGGCAGGTTTGCCCATACCCTCCTGAAAATCCTCAATATTTTCATTTTCACACTTTGGCTTATGGATTCATTATACGAGTAAAGCTGAAGTTATTCTCCTGAGAGCTGTTCATAAGTGAACATAATTGCAGGCGGCTTAATATTTACACGGAAGTTAACTCATTTCGTGCCCCACAAGAGGGACTTGAACTCATCTACTGGTTTGCTTAGCATGCAAGTTTAGGATGTTGGGATGTGAACACCAATATTAGTCTTTGCAACATATGTTACCCTTCTTTGCCTGTAGAGACATACAGTATATCTGTGTATTCTGAGAAGTACAATTATAGCAACAGACATAACATGTGAATGAGCTGGAAGTTAGATTTTAGATTCCATAAGACAAGTATACAAATGGTTTCTCACTGTTTATAGACTGCTTACAGTTAAATGTCTGCACCAGTAGTATAGACAGAGAATAATTACATACAAACAAAGATTAATGTGGTGGAGATAACAGCGCTCAACACAAAAATGGTAACCAAAATGGTAAAATAACTGTATACAATCCATCATTCTGCATTTCTGTCTTTGTAATCATTGTTTTCAGACTATCAAGCTATCGCTGATAATGGCAGTTTGTATATGAAGCAGCATCCACGATACTTTTACTGAGCTCAAACAGACCACAGAGTATTCAGTGTGCTGTATGCGGTTTGCAGAGCTCTGATTATAGCTCTGGTACTGTAAACTAGGACAGATTCCGAATCAAAACTTCTGAGGCTGCTTCTGACTAGTTACGAGTGCAGGAAGACACCAGTCAGCTTGGATCATTCTGAAAAATGCCAGTCTACGTACCAGCACACACGTCCAACTTTTGTTACTGTCGATTAAATATTGGGTGGTTGCTGAGTCGAGATGGATGCTAAGGAACAGACTTGAGTCTGACTGTAAGATCTTTTAACTTCCTTTGTGAGATTTATTAGCAGCAGATAAAGCTGATGGCCATCTGCAGCCACGCTCACATCACTCATCGAGCCAGAGCTGATCTGCTGCCAGAGCACACAGAATGATACATTCCTTAATGAGTCTGGCAGGGGAGAGCATGTGAGAGAAATTTGCAGAGTTCATGTTATAGATCTTTTCATGAATCTGTTTCTGATTCATGTTCTAAAAACAGCTTTTAAATCATTTTCTCATGTTCCACGTATTTATTTTCAACGTTTGAAGGGGAGACGTATAACACGTACACTACCGACCGTGTGTTCGCAAACTGGCAGATTAACTACCTCATTATCCAACAAGCCGGTAGTGTGTGTGAAAGATACGAAGAGAGGCATTGATCACATGTAACGCGGAGGCCGCCTTGGTACTTCTCTTGTATAAAAAGAGATGTCACCCAGGTGTTTACACATGACAAATGTGTACAAACTTATCCTACACGTGTGTTACATGTAAACACCCGACAAATGTCTGCCAACACATATGCAAATGTATTAATGCACACATACACACACACTCACACACAGCCGCTGACACAGGGTGGAAGTAGCTGGTGGACGGTGTGTAGTGCTGCCTGTGGTTTGCTGTGAGTCTGCTCTCTGCTGGACAGATCCACTGATGTGGAGTTTATGTATTAGTGACTGCCTCTGTTTCATCTAAATGAAGGTGCTTGAAGAAGAAAGTTAAATATACATCTGAAGTCTCTCTTTCCAGGTTTAGTTGAGAGTCCTTTTGTTCAAAACCTCTTCTCTTCAAAGAGAACATATGTTCTGGGGTCTCGTTGATATGAAACAGCAGCATTAGCTTTCTGCTTCAGTGACTTCTATCCCAAAGAGACAGTTTGTATTTACTTTTCTTTCTAACATCTGTTTTAGGCTGAGATTTCACATCCAAAAGTTGATGCACAGTTAATTTCATGTGATTTTCAGTCTCATAGAATCCATTTGAACTTTTGGAGATTGCCGAAGTGGTGTATTTAGCATAGCACAACATTGGAAGAAAATGAACCCTGTGGATTTTCCATTTCTTTTTTTTTCTTTTTTATTCTGGTGTTAGAGCTTGTTTTAATGTAAAATTGAAGATCAATATACAAAGGTTTGCAAACAAGAAGGTAGACCTTGTCATACAGAGATCAAATGTTGAACACGTGCATTAGCAAACCTGATAATAATGTGTAACAAGTACAGTAGCTAGTTTATAAACTCCGAAAGTAAGCACTCAACTTAATATTGGTTGTTTGTTTTATAGCTCTTGGAATAAATAGTATACCCTGTTCTCCAACTTTAACCCCTCACTGCCACATTATATTCCTGCCTATCTAAAGCCATTGTAGAGGGTGAAAAAGCAATGAGAAGGGTGGGAAAGTGGGTTATCATTGATGGGAACAAACCACCACTTTCATCTGTACCCCTTTAGTCTGGGTCAAAGCAAAGTTTCCAGCCGCAGGAAAGTTTTTGATGCTATGGTTGCGGTGAAGTTTGAATCTGGGGTCATATAAACTGAACATTGGGTATTAGATTCACATAAAACAAAACAAGTTGGAACCCTTGAGGCTTTTTCTAATGGATATGGTTGGCGGTTGGACAGAGCACAGCTGGGAGGGCTTTAAACGTGGGTATTTAACAATGCAGCCTTAGACACTTTCTCTGCTCACTCCACAAAGGTTTTCATTAGTTTGATTTGGAAAATTGTGGCAAATTGTTTTAGAAAAATTTGCAAGGTCAAAATGGCATTTTTGGGTTAAATCCACAGGACACCGGCAAAATATCAACACCCCATATATAAATGAATGTCTCTTATCATTTTTGAAAAAGTGTCTGTCTCAGAATCTTGAAAAATGAAGATCTTGAAATATTGCAGGACTTGACTTTCTTTTCTCTCCAATGGGTTTCTAGATTAGAAAGGAAAAAAAAACACTGATTATGTGAGTTATTTCATTTCTGCATCTGCAAGTGTTTTAAGTGTATTTAACTAAATGGTTCCTGCCTGATGGGTGACCGTTAAACATACAGCACATTTACCTGAATGCATTTTTATCACCGAGTGAAAAGACATAAAGGCATACTCTCTCAAGCACACACACAGCAGGGGAGAAGATTTACAGGGGTTAATTGGCCTTCCTCATGACCACACAGCATACCATTCACATAATGCTGAGGGCCTCACCTACAAAGATAAGACTACTTCACAGGATGATACTGCTTTTGAGTTCATGTAAGAGACATCACAAATTTAGTCAAATACTGTATTGCTGGCACAGATGAGGATTAAGAAGGGTCTTTAAGTAGTGGAAGTAAGTGAAGTGGGGGTAACTTTACACCATCAGTCGATGCTTGTTGAGGTATATGCCTCCAGCCTATGGTCGTTCCTTTTTGTCTTCATGGTCAAACTCTTTCTGTAGAATATAATCTAAATGTAAACAACTCATATTCACTGAGAGCATTGGGAATCTTTTTGCATTAAAGGGACACACCACCATTTGGGCAAATATAGTCATTTTCCACCTCCCCTCGAGTTAAACAATTGAGCTTTACCATTTCCCTGTTCATCCAGCCGCTCTCTGAGTCTGGCGACCCCATTTGTGGCTTTATTTTAGCACAAATCATTGAATCGGATTAGACCATTAGCAATTAGCATTAGGTGCTAATGGTCTAATCTGATTAAACGATTCATGCTAAACGTTGCTCAAAACCCTGCTTCAAACAATCTGATGTATCTGATGCCTGGAAGCAGAATATGACACAATAGTTTTGACACATCACACGATAATAAATGGTGAATATTAAATAATAATTTTCTCAATTTCTTTTTATGTTTTGTTAAAGGGCCAAATAAAGACTTCAGATTTAAAAAATGAGAATTGTCCCCCCCATTACATATACTGTAAAGATATACAAGACCAAGAGCAAGACAGATGTTACAAAAAAGAAAAATTCAGAGGACACAAAAACCAACGTTCACATTGCACACCGCACCACAAAAATGCCACTGACTGGGAGACTCCCTCGAACCATTAGTGTCACATTCACATCATTCATCATCGGTGTCTGTGATACTGCGTGCATTCTTCATAAAACACAAGCTGTGATCCAGACATTTGTGGAGCGAAGACGCAAGGATGGCTTATAGACAGACGGCAGATAAGGCTTGCATGACAGTAGCAAATGAGGACTTTGTTAGTTTTGGCTGATGGATGGCTTCGTTAGAGAGAACCCTTCATGTAGCCATTCCCAGTTGTTGTTTGACTCCTTTGTGAGGTTTATGAGTACAGTATGACTTCCATTTGTCAATTTAATGTAAGTCTTATTACTCTCTTCACACATAAACACAACAAAGAGTTCCCAATTTATTTGATCTTTCACATGAACAAGCTGTTTCACACTTAGTCAATATCTACATAATGAAAAAAGCATTCAATGAGTTCATAGGCAAAGTTAATATGCCTCATGTCTGAGTGATTGAAACTGCCATATCAAAAGGGCATCATTAGGTATCATGGACAGTTTGGTATAAAAAAAAAAGAAAATAAAAGATTGGCAACATAAAAATGTTAGTTTTGTTCTCTTTGCAAACTTATTTTCTCCGCTAATGTTACTGCATGCCAAAGAATGTGGGCTTATTAATATCAAGAGGACCCTGAGGTGGACAGAGGCTTGGGAGAGGCACAGAGGAATTCAGGGCTGCAGGATATAACAAAGGGGGCTCCACTTTGTAGACAGGTGGACAGGTAGAAACAGAGGCTTCATTGTCCATGGCTTAATCAGGCAGGCAGGTGTTCCACCCAGCACTCGCCCCACTGCAGCAGTGCAGCCCACTCCCCGACTTCTCGCCTCTTCCCAGCCATCATCTCCCTCATGCAGTCTGCAACTCGACGCGCCTGAAGTCATAGTCAGTGATATTAAGTTGGCTTCAATATTGATGGATTAAAAAACAATAGTTGATGTTATTGGAAAGCTTACGACAGCATTAAGTAACAGTTGAGAGTGAGGTGTACCACTGGCTCATGCAGTCTTGGAAGTTAATGGACCGGTGTTGAGTGCATAATAATTTTCAATTATGCACTCATGACTCTGAAATAACAGGTCATAAAGGTAAGGAGCTGAGTTAACTTTATAAAGTTGGAACATTAGGGAGAAATACCGGAACCAAACAAAATCAGTTAATGCAGAGTGGAGCAGAAGGAAAGAGGAAGGGGTGCAGTGTATGTATGAGTTAGATGGAGTCGTAGATATGTTTCAATTTAAGAGACGATTCTGCCAAGCCACGTCCAGGTTGATAAATCTGTCAGCAGTGCGGCCAGGCCATACAGATCCAGGTTACTGTAAGACTTGACTCTGCTGCTCGCCAGCTGTCTTGGACCTTATCCAGAACCTCATACTATATCCTGGACTGGCTCCAAGCCTCTAGGTCCGTCCTTATTCAGCCGCAGCGCACGCCCCTGCCACTGCCAGCCGGACGTCCTCTTGGCACTGTGCCTCTCTGCTATAGTCTTACTCTGTGGGCACTTTAGCTGTGCTATCTGCTAGTCTTCCTCTGTTCTGCCTTTGTTTGTGTTAAAGTTTGCAAGGAAATATTAGTCATGCTAATTCTCATCTAAGACTTCAGGAAATTGCAGGAATTAAATTGCCACCTGTCCTTTATGCCATAAATCTTTGCTAATTCGAACCCCCCCTCCTTGCGTCTAAGTGTGTTTTTCAGAAAAGATGACCAGGGAAAAACCTGAGTGTGACCAGAAAAGAGACTGTAATTGCCTAATATAATTCAGCTGGTCCTCTTTTGTGGTCCTCTGAGGAGTGCCAAAAGCTCAGAGCAGTGTAGCACTGTCTGTACATGGCCTCGATGCTGTATTTAGAGCCAAAGAAGCAGGATCGTGTTTTGGGGACTTGGATCTGACTATTGGGATCTGTTGGTTAGAGTCTGGTCACACTCGCATTTAACCTGTGGTGAAGCTCTGGACACATTACTGTCCAAGTGGCCACGAGGCCACTCTGTGGTCCAGCTCATTGTGTTTTGGCGGTTTGCTGATCTTGGTCCTCACATAGAATATTTGACTGCAGTGCTGTTGTTTGTCTGGATGAGGCCTGGTGTGTACTTCCAATCTGCAGACAGTGTTTTGGAACAGATAATTCTCTGTGGCAATCTGCATTTGATTTTGTTTCTGTTTTCAGATGCATTTCACAATGATGCAATGCTTCTATCACAGCTCATCAGTTCAAGGCTGAGTATAAGTAGATGTTACAGGCGTACGGCTCATTTGCGCTGTGAAAGGCCTCTTGTTTAGCGTATTAACTGTGAGAGAAGACAGCTCTGTAAGAGGGTGTGAAACTGAAAGATAGCAGGCAGTTCTCAACATGTTCCCCTATACTTTAACACCACTCTCTTTTACTCTCTGTGTCTGCTCCACCTCACTCATTAAAGCTTTCATTGACTGTTCAACATGTTTCTTTTAGTTGTATGTGTTGTGGTTCTGTTTGATTAATGATACATCTTTGTGTCTCATCCTGTGTAGTATTTGTTTTCACAATTTGATTCTATAGATGGATCCATATGACTGCACTGTGGAAAAACACATCAAAGCTGTTTTTTTATGGACACATTTTAACTGATTTATAAACGCTTTGCCTGCATTAGTTGAAAATGGCTCAACACGCCATGCGCTGGTGTAAATCCCCCGCCTGGGGAGCCAATGCCAACACAACAGCCCACTGTCACCAGAAAATAAGTTATGTATGTTTGCATGTCTGAAGCATAGTAGTGTCAACGTATGTATCAGCAGTATGTTTTCTAGAGCTGTGTCAAAGTCACATGGCAGGAACTGGGACCAGTTATAATTTGAATGTATAATCTGTAACAATGAGCACTTTTCTAATATCATAACATCTTAAACCTGACCGTACACATGAATTGCAATCCTAACCACATACTTTCAACTTTTGATCATAACCCCCCCCCAGTTTGGGGTTCCTGTGCGTACTATGAAATTGAATCCTGGGGGCGCCCCTGTTTGTTGGTGACAGCAATAGGACATCATAAATGGAACGGTGCATGACATTACAGGTAGGGGTGGGAATCTTTTGGCACCTCAAGATTCCATTCAATTCCAATTCAGAGGCCAATGATTCGATTCTAAAACGATCATCGATGTGATTCTCGATGCATCGATTTTTTTGTGTATATTTCCCTGCGTGATTTTTAAAATTTGATTTTGTTTTTAAAAGTTTTTAAAAGTTTGCTACTCCAGAGTTTGCTAATCACTTCTTACTTTTGTGATGATCATTAAAAGAAAATCAACAGATGAATTATTTGTATTTTATTAGAGAAAAAGCTTTTGTCATCACAAATATGACTTTCCATGAACATTGCAATAATCAGCTAGGTGTGGAAATCTCTTGGCACCTCACGATTCGATTCGAGTCCGATTCAGATGCAAACGATTCGACTCTAAAACGATGCATCTTGATTTCCTGTTGGGCAACTGTCATGTAGAGGCCACTAGAGCCCAAAAAATCCTTTAAAAAAAATATATATATATATATATATATTTTTTTTTAAAATTCCAATTATTAACTTATCTGCATCGAATCGTTCGAGAGAGTTTCGCGATGCATCTGAGCATCTATTATTTTTCCCACCCCTAATTACAGGTGAATGACATAATCATGTAGCACTAACACATATGGACGGAGGAGCTATCACTATCACTTGAACTGTGACTGAGTGCTGTTTTGGAGCATTTTTGGTGAAAATGCTGTGTTTTGCACCTTTAACCAACGTAGCCCTGACTGAGTTGGTCATGACGTTAGTTGTTTAGGAAATATTTACATAATTAAGTGTTTAATATTATACTAGAGGTTACTAACCATATACTTAGTTTTTCAATTTGGAAGCTTTGGGTCAAACGTTTACTTCTGATAACAATAGCGACCCCTGTACACTATGTCCCCCCCAATTAAGGATGAATTGTGTTTCCAATCAGATGCCGCCCCCCTCCTGTTTTGTGCCGGCTGTGCCTCTGTTCAAATGACTTTGACTTCTGGGATTAATGGGAGTGGAGCCTGAAACTTGAACTGGTTGACCTCAGGACCACCATGGTCCTCCACCACATTAATGTCCTCTTCAAAGGATTCTGGAAGAAAAAGGTCATCAACCTCATAAGAGATCTCTGTGGCATGTCTGATTTGCGATTCTGTATCTTCCCACTTTTCTCCTGGTTCTCAGGTTGAATGCCAGATTAAATTTATTCTAAGGAAGGAGGAATTGAATTTTCAAGTTCCCATTTTTAGTTTAAAGCTTATGTTTTTGAATTTGTTTGTAAAGAAATGGGCTTGGAAAGAAGATACTCCTTATGTTTAAATTAATAAATGAACATATATTTTGAATGTTGTTTGGCATCATGCTATATACTTTGCACAAAAAGTAAGGAAATTTGTGTTTGGTCAATTATTTCTCCCCTTTTATAATACCAATTGATGTTGTATTAAATATTGTTGGAATGCCTGATTAGTCGCCTTTACAACAAGGTATAACTGGTAAGGATTGTGTTTCTGTAGAATAAAAAACTCAGCTTAACGTGTGGGTTGTGCCTCCCAATATGCCAAAATCTCCCGCAACATTCTCCTGTTGGGATCACTTCTGTTTCGAGCTTCAAGTGCTGCCAGGTGTGTGCCAGTTACGGATGTTTGATTGGCTCCTGGTTGATTGTCAGACATATTGGAATGTGATTATGGAGCCAATGGTGATCCCATTTCTTTAAAATCTGGGACCTAACTCCATCTTCTAGGATGACAACCGTCTCTCCCACAAAATCAGGATCATCACAAAGTACCTCCAGAATTTGGTGGTGAAGAGAATGAAATGGCCTGCCGTGAGTCTAGACCTCAGCCCAGTTTAACATACAGGGCCAGCTGGGCATGTATGTGCTAGAGTGACCAACACGACCACACTGGTTGACCTTCAACAACAACCCTTATACAAATGGGATACCATCCTTCAACAAAATTTGACCAGATTAGTGGCCAGCATGAGGAGGAGGTGCCAAGCTATTAGGGCTGTGTATGGATCTTCCACACACTCCTGGGGTCCCTGTCTGTGTGAAATGAAAAAAAGTGTAAAAAAAAACAACAACCACCAAGTAACTCAAAACATAATTGAATACCAACAGAAGAATATTGCAGGGGATTTTGGCACATTTTTTTGAGCCAGTACCCATACAATTGGCTGTGTTTCTTATTCCACGGAAACATGATCCTCACAAGTTGTACCTCATCATAAGGGTGACTAATCAAGCTTTCTAACAATGTTTAATAAAACACAATTTAGCATCACTAAAGGAGAGAACTAATTGAACAAACACATTTTCTTACTTTTTGTGCCAAATTTATATCTAAACTATTATGAGGTGGATGATGTGTGTTTTTGCAAATAATAATTTAATAATAAAAATCACAAAGAGAACTAGTTTAACACAGGATTAGTTGTATAGACACAAAAAAGGAACATACACGATGACATTTTTAAACTGCTTATTCATTTAACTTTGTAACTTTAAGGCAGCTCACTTCCTTACTGTAATGTTTAACCAATCATACTTACTAATGTTGAAATGCTGTATCATAATAATACCAACCTTATGGCATTGTTCCAGGTATGAACAAAGAATATTGCATGAATCACATGACTGATATTCTGAATAGGAAACCTTCAAGACAGATTTCAACACATTTCATTTATATGATCAATACATGAATAACATAGAGTCCAGTATTGTTCCCTAACATTTGTGTTTCACAGTGCTGGTATATTTTTGGGTACGTTTTTGATCTCATCTTAGGATATTTTCAGCTTTGTTCAAATACTGTGCAGTGATGACTGGAAAAGCCAGCAGAGTAGTCTCATCGTAAAGAAGGAGATTCTCAGGATGTTTTATGTCTGTGTTTTCTCCTTCACCGAGAATTTCAGAGAAAATTATGGTCAGAAAAACCTAGAAAGGCAGGTTTGCTGTCTTTACAATAGCCTGTCCCAAGAAAGAATCTTTTATCCTCTTGATGACATTAACTGTCGAATTCAGCAAACCGTCCCAGGTCCTGTCTTCATCAGTGATTACTACTGGCTGCATTTCTGATTCACTTATTAAAATGATTTTAATTATTATGGTGGTTTCCTTCTAGTTGAAATGTTCATTTGAAATATGTCAGCGCCTGAGGAAATATGTCTGAGCAGACTGACTTGCAAGAGGCAGTGGCTGTGACGAGGACAAATTGCTTGTTGATTTAAGGATTTTCACATTAGACCAGTCAAACACAACATTTCAAGCAGATGAAAACAGACATCCTCCATCCTGATCAGCAAAGGAGTCCCAGGGATTATCTCTGAACTCTCACACATGTCACACCTACAGAGCTTTTACAAGTGGCCTCTTAGGTTACACTTAATCGTACCCCTCCCAAAGACAGCTTTGACATGGAAACAAAATACATTTTTAGTGATATTAGTTATATTTTTGAGAAAATGAGCATAAAGTTTGTGTATTCAGATGTCAGCGCTGATTAGTTTCTCAAATAAGCTGATGTTCATGTTAATAATTTGGTGTTGTTTCTCTCATTCAGCACTTAAAGGGACATTGTGTAAGATTTTCTTTTGTTTACTGACCAGAATCAATGTCTTCATTTATAAATGTGTTATCATTAGTGTATTATGACCTCCACTAATAATCTGACACATTCTCCTAAATGAAGAATTTTAGATTTGTTTCTACATAGGGCG
>JAPMNP010654283.1:0-11481 GCA_029874935.1 Atherina boyeri | reverse complement strand
CAAGTGTTTAGTGATGGATGTTTTTCCATAAAACAAAGAAAAGAAACCCTTTAACATCTTTTGGATGTGACAACATTTAGCTGTTGAGAACAAAAAAGAAGGGCTTTGTAATAATTCTCGTTTGCTGCATGAACAGAACAGGAAAAGAAAAATAACGATATCACATAAAACTCAGACATCATCCACAAAAAGACAAACTGTAAAGATTTTGAACTATCGGTTACACAGTTTAATTGCTAACTGACCTCTGGGAAGTGCAGAAATGCCACAGAACAAAAGCCATCTTATTACTCATGGTGTCAAAAAAATGAAATATGTCTGAGAAGTAGGATTTACAGATTACACTTTAATCAAAACTTGAATTGAAATCAGGTTTGCTTTATTTAATTTGAATAGAAACCGGCAGTTGCTGAAATAAAACAGTGGCTTTAAATGATAAAGGAATAAAATTAAAACTATTTTATACATCTTTACTGAACCAAACCTTTCACTGATTAAACTTACATATATACTGTAAATCTACCTCAAATGCGGCACATGTGGAGTATATTCCTAGCGCTGCTTTGGTGAGCATTTACACCAGGGACAGGCTCGTTTTCAAAAGAGCAGTGGTGAGTCTGTGAACAAGCATTTACACATGAACGGGGCAAAATGCAGGTCAAACATGCATTCAGCTGACCTGCTTCATCGTCACATCTCTTATATGAAACGGGCATAACCTTCCCCCTCTTTCTTTTCTCAAACACGCACACAAATACCACTCTACCCCTCCTCTACTCTCTCCATCTCTGTCTTGTTTGTCCTGTTTGTTGCTGCCTGACCTGGCTAGCCTCTCTACTCTCCAGGGCACACGTGCTACATCTCTGTTGTCTGAGCTGTCAGCTCACATGGCCCCACACGTCCTACCAATGCAAACGTACAGATATGGCTAAATTTACATTTGTGTGTGTGTGTGTGTGTGTGTGCTCGATCCTCACAGTCCCACAGGACAAACTTGGGCACAAACACCAGAGTGCAAATTTAAAGCTGGTTGTTGTTTGTGTACCTGTGTGTTGCTCTTAAGTTAAGCTTGTGAGACTTCCTCAATGTAAACCTGACCACTAAGTGGTGGGTGGACATCTCTTAATTACTGTGATTTCCTGCTTCATGATCACCTTTGATCGCAGCTCCATCTGCCACAGAGAGCGAGTGACTGAATGCTGGGGTGAGGGAAGCTAGACATTTGATATGGTCATTTCTAAAGGTGACAATAAGCCACAGCGCAGTGGCTCACATCGGGCACAAAATGGCCGTCCTCAGGTTGGCTCCTGCTGGGCTGCTCTCACACATGCAAATGAGCCTCAGCCAATAATGAGATCTTTAGGAGCTCGATAATTAGATTTTTCCCTTCTCTCTGAGGGCGAACGGCAGAGGCAGACAGGGTGAGCGGGAAGACTTTTTTTTCGTGCCTTTACTTCTCCGGAGAACCCTATGTCTGTGCTGACAAGCTCCCGCCTACTTCTCCATACACCCCATACGCTGCGGCCCCTCCATCATATTTCTTTTCTTTATTCATAATAGAGGGGAGGATCTGAGCAGAGAGCAAAAGAAACTCTGAGATTGTATCTGCTTTTTGATTGGTAGCTCAGAGATAGTCTCTCTGTTTGGCTGGCTCTGTGAGATGGTATCAATCTACTTTGTGTGCTTGTGTGTCACACTGTCGTATGTCAAGTTCAGGAGAAACTCCACAATAGCTCAAATCTGTAGATGAGCAATGGCAGGGAGAAAGAATGTCTGGAGCAAAACTGTAGCCACGGTGGCTGCCGAGGAGAAAACATTATCAGAGGTGTTTGTTTAGTTTTTAGCGCAAGCGAAAACAAACATCTGATAATTGAAAAGCTGGATTGCAAAAGTTCTTTATAGTCCTGTGGTCCTTTTATTTGGATTTATTTTAACGTTTGATCTTTCTTGGAGTAGATACAGGCTGAACATGCAAACACAATCTGTCTTCCATCCTTTGTATGGAAATAGCCTTGAAAGGTAACTAACCCACTCTGGAATTTGGATAATTTCACACATTAGATGTGTGTTTGTCATAGGTGTAAGACATAATTGGCCACAGTTACCTTAATTGCTTGTGGCATGTGTGCTACTGAGAGAATTGGTGGGCACACAGCTGGCAGAGAGAGTAGCAATTGGCGGATTACCCAGCATGATAGGTAGCATGTCTCCATGACCTGCCACACGTTCTTTACAATGAACTCGCTTGGCATACACTCACACGCTGTGTGGGCACAAGCAGACACATATGCACCACTTGGCAGACGCACACTGGCACACTTAACACACTGGCACTTGGCATGCACACATACAGATTAAGGCACGTGCTTTGGCTGAGGCCCATATGTATGTAATTGAATAGTGTGGTGTCCTGTTTTCATGTATTATTGAGGAGCTCGTTTAATTAGGAAAAAAATGAAAAGACTCATTAGAGATATGTTAATTAGCTTGGCTTCCCACTCTCTGGAGAGGGCTGACACCAGCGCAGTGGGATGGAGGTAGAGAGGGAGCCGCAGAGGAGAGGTGAGAGGAAGAAACTGAGTCATGTCACACTTAAAACAGAGATTTTATTTGACTTTTTATCCATTTTGCAATCCTAATTCACCGTATGTCTTCTCTAAATTGCCAGATTATTCTTTTTTTTTCCCTTTCCTGAAGAAAATTAAATATAGATATTTTGGCATGGTTCAAAGTCTTTTCAGCAATCAGTGAAAGTATGTGGAAAGATGAGCGTTTCAGCCCCTCAGAGTCCACAGAACTGAAGCGGCTCCTTCTCTCATTCTCTTTTATTTCCCTTTAAAGTGTTTTCCCCAAAGCGCTCCTTTTGTCCACTCAATGAAAGTGCTTAGTTGGCAGTTTCTCTCATTTGATGTGGAAGGAATTGTGGCTGTGTTTGCAGGTTGGTGTGTGTGTGAGCATGTTGGGGTGGTAGTATGGGATCCTGACAGTTTGTGAAGGGCGTATGGGGGCAGGCTGAGCAGCCAGTGAATTGGGTTCGGCTCTGGACTGAGGAGTGGACAGACAGACGAGGAGGATGGAGAGGAAAGGTTTGGGTCTGGCCACTCAAGTGTGAAACTCTTATTTTGTGATTTGAAACATGAGTGAAATCAGTAATGAAATATGGTCGATAACGGCCTCTCACACTTCCCAATGAAGGGCCCTGCCTGTGTGTATGTCCGTGTGTTTCTGGAAATGTGTTGTCATTTTTATTCTGAGGCACTGGGGCGTTAGATGGAGGGAGGCAGCGGAGGAGGAGGATGGGGAGGGGTGGGGGCGGGGGGATTATCCACTTGAACTTGCTGGCCTTTCAGTGTCCTCTTTTTAAGTTTTTTTTTCTTCTTTCTCATTCATCTGGCCTCTTGTCTGTAAGAGCTGTGTTTTATCAATTCTTGCCACGCTGTTTGTAAGCAAGGTTGTAAGACCAACCTAAACTCTGAATAATTTTCTCTGTTCATCACTTTTACTCTAAAAAAAAACAAAAAAAAAAACCTGCTAGAGAAGATGCAGGTTATTTCATTTATCGGCTTAGAAATGCATCATATGATTTTAAAACTGTCTCGTTACTTTTTATGTGCTTGTGAGTTACCCAAAATGAAGTGCAGCGGTGTCTCATGTAGTTTATTCTTAGAATTAAAGTTAAAATAATCTTTTGTATGATAGATTTAAGAGATAAAAATCAGTAAACCCTTTAACTGGAGGACAGTTTCTTACTTTCATCTAAAAACAGCCTTAAATTCCATCGAAGGGGTGCAAAACTGTAAAAAAAAAAACTAATAGGTTATATGGACAAGAGACACATAGGACACTTAAGAAGTGGAGAGACTACTTATCAAAGTGTTGATTTGGGTTTGAAGTAGAAAAAACCTTCAAATATTAACAATTATCCTTCTGTCTAATCAAAATTGGAATTTAGAGAACAGTTAATGATAGTCATTTTATTTAATCAGTTGAGAAAAATCACAAATGCAAATCTATCCCATTTACTGTAAAGAAAATGATGCTTCATGAATGTTTCATTCATTTAAAAAAAAAAAAAAACCTAGATAACATTATGTGGGCTCTTGGTGTCTGGGACATGCTGAAGTTGTTCAACAAACATTTCAGGATGCAAGAGGTTCAACCACTAACCTTTAATATCTACAAATATTGTGTTATTTTTCAAAGTTAAATTGAATATATTTGTGATAGGAAATTATTTAATTAATATGTATTTTGTATGGTTAGCATAGCTGAATGCCTTGGCACTCTGAGAAAATGAAACTTGCCTGTCAGGTTATTGTTTTCTTTTCATGATTATTTCATCTTGGTGTCATGACATTTTCAGTTCATATTAGAATTGAATAATTAAAATATTCACAGCTATGTAAACTTCTTATGAAGCAATGTTGTAATTAAAGGGGCAATAAGTGGAAATTAATCATTCTAAGATTAAAAGAATTAGAAAATTGCTACGTGAAGACCAACAGTAGATGTGTAATTTTAATCTGGAATATAGTGTAGATCTCCATCCCTGTATTTACTAGCCAGTCCGGCTGCGTGTTGATGTACGTTCATATGAATCGCCAACCTCCTCCTTCTTGTTGGAGGCCTTGGCCCTTCCTCCCTATAAAACGTCACAGCCAGTGAGCGATGGCAGTGCGTATTTTTGAAGTGAAATGGCGGAGAGCGGAACAAAACTTCCTCCTGAAAAGGACCAGGATCCGACATTACCTCTAAAGACACAACGGTCGGGCTGCCCATCAGGCTGAAACATCTTTCTCACTCACGGAGAAGAGTAGGAATGTTAGCGTTAGCTCCCGGTGTTAGTCCTAGCCGGGATCCGATGATGAGGTGGAGGGAGGTGTGGCTAATGCAAGTGCATATCAGCAAACCTTGAGGCAAAACAATTTAGCTTTTTGCCACTTTAACAACTATAAATTCAATGAAAACTATAGAAAGTTTATCTGTCACACTTTTAAAGTCATAGACAGAAACATTACTCAGCAAAGAAGTTTGAAGTCTGAAGCTGTATGTCGCCTCTATCATTCCCAACCCCACCTGGCTTCGCTCATCAGTTTCCCCCAGAGCAATGTGGCCCCTGGCCCTGCTTCAGATTGGCTGGAGGAGGGGTACTCACCACACACAATGAGGCCTTTTTACTTCCAGCCGAGGCCTGGACCTGAGCTCCAAACAACACACTCAGCACAGTAGGCACTCCTTCCATTTCTCTTTTCTCACTCAAATGCTTTTCTCTTCTGCTTCTTTCTTCACCCTCACTCTCCCACCCTCCCCGGCCCCACCCCGTGATCTCTCTCCTCTCATTTCTTTGCATGATGAGCTCAGACAGGCTGTTTACCTGGAGGGACTGGGAGATGGGAAGAGCGATAGTGATGATAGCTGGTGAATAAACAAATCCTGAACCAACAAGAATCATTTAGCGCTGACACAAACTGACACACAGCTACCCTGCGATGTGCCAAAAAGAGCGCAGATCCCTGTTTTCTTCCCAGTTATGTGAGGTGTCAAACTTTTACCACTGCCCCAATCAAAATAGGCAGTAGAGCTGTGATATGTTTAACACCATTTGATAAACATGTCACTAAAACGATCACGCTGTAAACAAAGCGATCTGAGAACAGAGGACGATCCTTGTGTACCTCGAGGTGTTTGTGTGTCTCGGTGTGTGTGTGTGTGTGTGTGTGTGTGTGTGTGTGTGTGTGTGTGTGTGTGTGTGACAGGGAGGTAGACAGGGAGTCAGTCAGTTTCAGGGTGAGGTGGTAATGCTCAGTGACAAGGATAAACAGCGCTGGGGTTTGCTCCTACCAAGAGAGGGGGTGAGGAGGAGGAGGAGGACTGTGTCAGCCTCTCTCTTCCTCCTGCTTTCTACTTGTCATTTTTTCAATTATCCCTCTCTCCTGTGTGTCCCTGTAGACCCAGAGGCAGAGCCTGCATCATTTAGACTGAGAGCCTGTTTAGATTCTGATTATAGCTTCCTTTCTTCTCACCACTCTCTACCATCTCACACACACACACACACACATACACACACACTTACCCTTACTATCTGCACACTTTTGAGCAGGCATGAGGTGAATATCTGCAGAAGTCAATTTCTCTGCCAGTGAAGCTGGAGGAGATGTTGAAGGTGCACTTGTGGTTACTTTAAAAAAAAAAAAAAAACTGCCACATGGATTGTGTGATTCTTGTGTCACATTGTTTAGATGTGTGTTTTCAAGGGTTTGAGACCACCTGCTCTTGTTTTCAATATGATCATTTATGTGCATAATGACACATTAAAAATAAATGTGTTGGTTTAGGGTGCTGTGTTTTTATTTTTTCTGATCTTAGAACAATAAAAAGTGTAAAATGCTAAGCTCACCGAGTTGCAAAAGATGCAGACATTTAAAAGATTGTCCTGGAGCTGCACTGGGCCTGTTCCCCCGACTCCCAGCTGGTTTAATATCAGATAGCAATCCCTCTTCTCTTCTCGAGGTTCCATCTGAAATGGAAAGTGGTGAAAGGCTTTCCTCCTTGTTAGAATGAAAAGTCATCAAGGGAGGAGAGGAGAGAGGGATGGAGCCTCATTGTAATGCGAGTTACATCCCCCTATTTCTCTCTCTTCTCTCCTCGGGGACCTCATGCCTTTCTCCTCCTTCTCCTTCCCATCTTTTGGGCACTCCCTAGCTCCCTCTCTTTCTTTGTTAATCAGTTAAACTCCCTCTTCAAACAACCCCTCTAATTACCCCTCCGCTCTCTGTAAACGACAGGGCTGTCTCCTGCTTCTCCTCTCTTCTCTACATCCCTTCCTCCCCCAGCTCCCTCCATCCATGGCAGGGGTTGACCCCTGTCAGCTACTGACCCTTCAGAAGTGTGTGTCTGCCAGTGTGCACGTGTATTCTGTGTCTACTTGTGAATGATTCTTGCATGTTAATGATATGAGCGACATCTTAAGGTTGTTTTTTTTTTTTTTACACAGCCACTTCTATTATTAGTGGCTGTGCTTGATTGTGACTGTAAGCATTCGAGTGTGTCTGCGTTGATCTATTTCTTTATCCTGTAGGCCGCGCTTTTCTCCTCTGCAAACATGCATTTTATGTATGCTTTCTATTTCAGTGAGACTTCACAAACTTCTATTTCATTTCTTACCATTATTTTCTATTTCTGCCTCCTTCCCCACTCCTTCTATCTTTTCCCTGCTTGCACCTACACNGCTTCACCTTTCTCCCACTAATCTATCATGCATCTCCCTCTTTTAAATTAACATGTTACATGAAAAAAAAGAAGAAAAAAAAACCCACGGACGACAGCGAGAAAAAAAATTAACTGCATTTAATAAATGGCTGACTTCAAATCGCCCGGCTTTTCAGACTCTCCCTATTCACAGTCCAATGAAAGGGGAGAAATCATTCACCAGAAGAGACAAAGCCGAATGAAAATATAATTCTGCATTGTGAAGCGCTTTTGTCCTGGCCCGTCAAATCGCTAATGGCGAGGCTTTTGTTTTGTGGCGGGGCTCTGAGGCTGGCGGTGTCGTATGGCGGTGGCAACGCATGCCCCATAATCACCACGCTTTGTGATATTAGATTATAGGGGCAATTAATGGCGTCAAACCTTAACTACTCAACATTCAGCCTGCCACACACACACACACACACACACACACACACACACACACGCACACATAGATACAGTAGACTATATCTGCAACAGCACACAGGCACGCGCATGTGGTTCTGGCTTCAGAAGCGTCAGCCGACACACAGAAAGGTGCTATAACTCCAGTAATTATTACGCCTGTGACTTGAAAATGTTGATGGCGGTGTGTATAAAATAGAATGTATGAGTTGTCAGGGAGGAAGAATGGGATGCACAAGAGCAATTAATTACAGCTTTTCATTTGGCAGCTTAGACTGACAAGGCCCAGCGGCGGGGGCAAGCTGGCATGACGCCAAGCGGCACCCATCACCACCCCCATCTTACTCTGTATTCTACTTCCCTCTCATCTCCCTTGCCTTTTCCTTCACCAACTGCCACAGCGCCACCCTTACTCTCGCTCACTCCCCCCACGCCAACACTGTCTTTTCTTCATCGTCTCCTCTCGCTTTTTGCACCTCAAACACACACTGTTGCACTACAGCACATTCACCTGTCACACTTTTCTTCTCCCGTCCAGTCCCAGAACCACCTGTGTCCAGCTCTGCCCTAACTTTCCTCCATCGCTTTATGCTGAAGAGATGGAAAATGGTGTTAGTATTTATAGCCAATCTGGTTTACAAAGTCAAATCAGCTCCAAACAGATTTGATTTAAAAGTGATGGAGCTCACCCCTCTCACACTCTGCCATCCCCTCAGCTGGGGACTGGATAGACTGCACTACAACAAGCTATGTACACAAAATACACAAATGCACACATACAGATGGTTTCACCATGAAAGATCAAATATTTCCTATTTCAAGAAGTGAAAATAGATAAATGGTCTAATTCAGGGGTGCTGCATTTTTTTCTCTCTGTGAAATAGCTATCATCATGTTAAGACATGATAGCTGTTTGCATTACAAAAAGCACCTGTTTATTGATGTGCAGGCAGTGAAGGAAGAGGTAGTCATCCTTCAATGCATAAATAGAATAAGAAAAATACCACCTTTGAAAGATCAACTTCAATCCCTTCCCGAAATACCTCTACGCTCTGTCCTTTTCCCCCTTATTAACTGTATTTATTAGCTGCTGTTACCCAAGCAGTTAATAAGTACTAAAGTGCTTTTTCAGCAGGATTTGCTGGTATTGTTTTTTACATATTGTGTCTGCATTTGCACTCTCAGTTTCAAATTTCTGTGATAAGTTTGTCTTCAGTGTTGCAGTGTTTGTTATCAGATTAGCATCTCTGCACATCTCTGTGTACAATGCACCAACATTAAGACTGCTTGCACAACACATCTGCAAAAATCACAACTCAGTCCTCTCTCTTGTTTCTTTTGCTGCCTGCAGCTTCATCTCGTGAGATATTCATCTCATCAGATATCCACTTTGTTGTTCCTTTCCTCTTAGCCAGGCCTGCCTGTGTGGAGAAAGAGAATCGGAGGCCGTCGTAATCATGTGTTTATAAAAGCAGATAAGATTTTATATTTCACTGGGAGATTACATATCTGTCTTTTTTATCTCTGACTGCTGCCACAGAAATTGACAGTTTTTAACAGTGCCAGCTTTGTGCAGGGAAGTGTCAACAATATGTGTGTGCTTTAGCGTCTCTATTTATCATCAAATAGAGGCGAGTGTGTTGCCAGCTTCTTTTTACAGTCACTGACAACAGAGAATAAGAGATGACACACCTCTCTTACTTAGCTGTCCATACCAGCATACTGTGTTACCTGTGTGTGGATTGTTTGTTTTGAGTCGAGCATTGAGTTGCAGGCACAGTCATGCTTAAGGCTTGTGGTCCTGGTTGGGCCTTTTCATACACGTTTCACCCACTTAGTGACTGAGCTGTCCTAGTTCTGAAGGCTAAAAATGTGTGATATAAAATATAAAATGTCCATGTATCCCTGTTCTGTCTGCAGGTGCCTGTGTCCATGGCTATGATGAGTCCACAGATGATCACTCCGCAGCAGATGCAACAGATCCTGTCCCCCCCTCAGCTCCAGGCCTTGCTGCAGCAACAGCAAGCTCTTATGCTACAGCAGGTAACACACGCTAACTTTCTGTGCAGAGTTCAAGACTGACATGTTTGAATGTGTGACTGTTATAGCAAGTGATGACACATACTGGGCATGATTGTATCTAATTCAGTGCTCAGTGATCTTTAAAGATAAGCACAGATGCACATTTTGCTGTTCCCTCTGTAGCGTTGTTGTTAAGAGGATGCAGGTACTCATACGCACACCTACAGACACACATAGATGCGTTTTAGCATCAGCCGGTGAATCACGGTGAATCAGGAGTATGTTTTGATGCATGGCCCTTGATAAAGGGGTTGCCATGTCGACACAAACCAATAAACACTCTTCATCTGTAATAGATTTGTCAAATATTTAACTGCACAAACTCGTCACCTCCTACCTACACAAACAAAGCACACATGCCGCCTTGTAAAGGTTGTGAATATGCCTGTTAACAGTGTGGTGATAGAGAAGTAATTGCATAGTGGAGGATGTCTAGAAAACATGTACATACACACTCAGGCAAAGCGGAGAATACTGTAGATTTAATAAGAAGCAGTAGCTTTAGGCTAGTATAAATTGCAGAGGGAAGATCTGACAACATGTATCATAATGGAAATGTGAAATGTGCTGGCTTTCTGGAAACAGACATGCAGATGCCTTAGAACCGCTTCACCAGATTTTTTTTTTTCTGTAATGAGGATAAAGGAGACAGAGGGAAAGGGGTTGATAATGCACTTTCACTCACTGCACCACTAATAAAAACCACTGAGTTTAACATTGCTCTCCCACTTAATTAACCACAGTATGGACTGCAAACTTAGTATATATCTGCAAATCAGGCACTTTTACACACCGACACACACACACAGAACAATCAACCAACATATCACTCACTGGAGCATTAAATTTCATATCCCCATGGCAATAGTGCATTGTGTAAGAGTGTGTAAGTAAGTTTTAGCCCATTGCTACGACGCAGTTGTGTGTTTGTACGGGCACTGATTTGTGGATCTGCATATGTGTTTGTGTGTTAACCTTTAAGTTTCCTCTAACCTTTACTTATGCTACGGCTGCTCTGCTTTTCTATCTTGGTGTGCTCACTAAAGTCAAGGTCATGGTAATAGGCTAGAGAGGTGAGTGCCTCACTTATACATACTCTTAATGCACAGAGCCAGTGAATCAAATCATTAAAAAGACCTTAATTATCACTTAATTATTCCCTCAACTCACCACTCTCCAGCCAAGTATGTATGTGTGTGTGTATATAAGTGTGTGCCGGTGCATGTGTGTGTGCTTGCATATGCATTTGTCTGTGTGATTAGAAGGCGATTGGGGCTAGTGACGCAGAAAAGAGAGATTAACTCCGCCTAAGGAGCGATAAAAGAGAGGAAAGACAGATGGAAAAGACAGAGGGATCTGCATGAAGGAATGAGTCCTGCGTTTAAACTAAATTAAGGACAAGAAGGAACATCATAGGAGAAAAGCTGTAAATCACGCAAAAAATGAAACTACGACGGGGATAAGATTACTGGATAATGTGAAACAGCTTTGCTCAAAAGGAGCATTACATTGCAATGGGTGTGTGGCGAGGATGGGCAGCGGTGTGCAGTCTGCTCGATGTAGGGTCAGACAGATGAGAGACCGAAGCAACTGCAGCTCTGTGAAGTCATTCTCTCCCGAAAAGCCTCTTTGAACATTTGATGCACCATGAAACAAAGACAAACTGCAGACAGACACATGTACAAGCTGTTCTCCAGAGGATACCCCCCCCCTGCACACACACACGCACTCACTCACAGACTAACA
>JAPMNP010654277.1:1384-11914 GCA_029874935.1 Atherina boyeri | reverse complement strand
GATGTGAAGCCGTAGCCTATGTAAGAAATTGCTAAAAACGGCCAAAAAGGTCAACAAAAATTTACACCGAAGTTCTGGATACTTTAGAACCGTCCACCTCCCCCCCGATTGAGATATTTAATCAAATATCAGCACAAAATGTAAACAATAACTTCATTTGGGGGCTGCAAATTTGTTTTTTAAATAAGAATATCCTGAATAAATTACGGTTGTCAGTGATAGAAGTATTTGAAATGCATTTTTAGTGTCTTGTAACATATCAGCACCATTTAATGATAACTAAAAATAAAGATGATACATAAATCTTACATATGGCTCCTTTGAGTCTTAGTTGATCATTTTTTGTGAAGAGATGGTGCGCTGCCCTATTCTGTTCTGTTATATAATTGTTTCCAACTGAAATAAGAAGAAGTCCATAAAAGGAAAGTCCCAGAAGGGCAACATGGACAAAATTGCTTGAACTTTCTGAATTCATTCTTATCCATGTCCTTGAACAACTAAGGCTGTAAGTAATGTAAATTATGGATGTTTGACATTCCAAATAAAGAGATAATTATAAAAAAGAAAAGTGACACTAGATCAGTGGTCCGCTGGTTGAATGATGGCACTGCTCAGACTCTTTTTGGGCTAGAAACAAACAAACAGCACGTCCACAGTGACCACACAGAGAGACGGAAGACGGAAAGAAAAAGGGACAGAGACAGATGGAGAAACGGGAGGAAATGGTCAGATAGCTTGTTCTTGGTTTTACAGTAGGCCTTGATGTGTTAAAAGACATTTTCTTATTAAATCCCCCCCATCAGTTAGTCACTCAAGGTTTTTAAGATGAAACCGTTTAAGATGAAAGATGGGAACCTGCGGGGTTACCAAATGCAGGACGTGCAGCTAAATAAAAAGACGTTGAACCCTGACCTGGAACAGATTATGAATGATATTAAACTGGCCCATCTCAGCCATGTTGGAAAGCTGAATGAGATAAATGTTCAGCTTCGAGCAGAGTCCTGCACGGGTGTATTTTTTTGTTTAACCAAAACCCATCTGCACCCTTCATGATAATTACCAAACAACCCACTGCCCGCAGTATTCTCCCAACCAAATCTGGACCTGACCCATTGCTACACATAACCCCCGACCCGAACTGTGACCCGCTACATAACACATTACTGATCTTTGGAGCTGAATGTGCTCCTATACTTGATATAACTTGCATCATACTGCATTAAATCATACAATCTCTCTGAAAGGTCGCTGCTCATGGGGATATTATTTTAAACGGAGATTGCTTGGCAAAAACAAAAACAGCCACGGTCCCTGGTTCAAACTGTGTTCAATGTTCCTGAATCACAAATCATGCTCTAAAAGAGGAAACCCATGATACTTTGGAATACTGTTATTTAAATATTCAGAACACAACATGGTTATGTAATACCTATATGCTTGAAGAAAAAGAAATACTATTCTCATATATGATCCACCCACACCCTTGAAATTTCTATTTATATATTTATAAATCTAATATATTTATAAATATATATTTATTTTTCAGGAATGTTTATTCCCCCAAAGGAGGTGCCTGATAGTAAAGAGTCAGAACCGCTACACTGGAAAAAGCTCAATTTGACCAAAACCTTTTTTTTTTTTTAAATGAATGTAAATACATTAGTCATAGATCATACATAATCAGTGTGCTCAAAACTGAACTAAGAAAACCAAGATAATTTTGAAGAGTGAATAACTCATGCATGTTTTTGCTTAGTAAAACTTCAATGAACCTCGGTGTCCATTTAGAATCTTCCTGTAAATTTAATTAAAGCTCATTAAAGCAAGGGCAAAGCATTATGGTGATGTTGTGTTCTAAACGTGGGAGAACTGTGGGAATTTCTGGCCTTAAAAATGTTCAAATGTTTTAGTTTGTCATTGCTATTTTTTTTTTTACAGCCAAATTAAAAAACAAGTGCAGCTTCCGTTTTCTTCGTGATCTATTTTTCTCCTTATTTTTAGGTATGTGTCTTTTTTCTGTCTTTTGAAGTCATGGTAATAATGTGATGGTTAGAATTGGGTTGCAGTCGATTCAGTGTATATGTCATCATGCTATTACTGGATCATTTTACTGGAAAATAAAAAGAAGGATCTTGGAGATATTTTGATTTATCAATTATAATCACGGAGCAAAATTACAGATATTGTATTGGAAATAAATGGTAAAAGGTTAAAACTTAATAATTATGTAAGTAATCAGTGATCAATATGCTAGTGCACACAGTGTTTCGGTTGTGATCACACCAAGGTTTTGTCCTTACGATAGTCATATTATGATATCACTAGATGGTCGATAGTAGGAATAGGAACTTAACAGGAAGATACCTTTTTGACCTCAATATTTTGCTACCAAATCTAAAAGTAAACTAAATTTCCACCTCGTTCCTCCTTTCTGAATGTCATTGTCTCATATATGAACACATCTTGGATTATTTCTGGGTAAGGCTTTTAATCAAAAAACCCCAAGGGGTCTTAATTTACAAAGGCAACCGCTGGTCCAGTTATATGTGCTAGTCACACACGTTTCCTCGGCTCTTTAGGGCTCTCTTGTGATTGATACAAACTCAAATGTATTTTTAGGACATCAAATGTAGGATTGGAGTTTGTGGTCATGTGATCTCCCCCATGACTACGAACTCCATTTTCAGCCGACTTCAGTAATCTTCTTCTTCTATTTCTCCCCCTTTTTTCTTCTTTTTTTTCTCCATTAAATGCCTGTGAGCTCATGCCAGGCCACGTGAAGATCACGCTGGAGTGAAGGGGTGTGAGTGGGATCTTTTTTTTAATAGTTATTGAGGTCAGGGAATGAGGAAAGTAGAGCAAAACCATGATGACTGTGTCTTGAAAATCCATGACATTCTTTAAAGCTTAATGTCTTTTCATGAAAATCAATGTGCTAAAAACAACAGTAAAACTATTAGGAGTGAACTGGAAGGAGATTTTTTGCCTTGATCGGAGAAGTAACGCCAACATTTGTATAGGATGTAAATGATAAATGGATTGTACTTATATAGCACTTTTCCAGTTGACCAATGAAAGAGCTGTAAACAACATGTCACAATCATCCATTCACCCGAAAGGCATATCGAGAGGTAATGTGGGGTTAAAGGTATGGGGGAGGATGTTTTACTTCCAGGTGGATCATCAAGACGATTGGTCCTCCTAATTGTCAATCATTCTGGAGAATTTTACTAATACTGTTGTATGTGCTCTTTCTCAGGATAGTTTTTGCTTTCTATGCATGCACATTTTCAAAAAGTGGAGAGGGCGGTTCTTTCCTGAATTTCAAGAAAATCTTCCGCCATACCTTTAAGTGTAAAAAGTTTGACCCTCTGGTTGATAGACAACTGCTCCATAAAAAACAGCCGCTGACTTATTCTGACTTTACCAAAGTTACTGTATTTACTTTCAGCAAAAACATAACCATTGATGCTTCCAGTGTTGAAGTTGGGGCAATTTTTAGCATTTGTGGGGTTCCTATGCAAGTTGCTGTTTGTAGGCCCTGAATTTGCCCAACTATGATGGAGAGATGCCTAATCCCAAGATGCCCTGAACAGTCTATTACACTTCATAGGCTAAACAGGCTACAGTAAGAGCAATGCTCTACTGCCACAGTAGCCCAAAATAATAAAAAATAGGTCTAATATGTTTTAGCCTCTTAGTAAATTACTACAGTTTTTTTTGTTTCTTTGCTTTTTTTAATGAAGCAGAAACACACTTAATTATAGTCCTCTAAAATACAGAATACACTCAATAAATGGATCAGTGATCCTCAAGTAATGGTAGTAGTCAGTGAGTCATGCAGTCCATGCAACAATTAAATCTTACCTTTATTTTAGTCAGTTTCCATAAGGCAAATGCATCCTAGCTAGCTAACATAAATTTATTTGAGGCTCGCTAAGCAAGTGAGTTGGACAACTTACAAACAAACTTAGTAAAAAACTTCTGTTACACCCTATCCCCATCACAAAAAACTGCATTAAGTTTTCCTTAGACTGTCTTACTTCCTGCGGTTTCTTCTATTTACATTTTTTTTTTGCCCCACTAAGAAGACTTCCTCTTGCCATCCATATCCTCACTAACAAGAATGATGGGCACCTGTCAATCATTCTGGTCAGCAGACATCCCTCACTGCATGACCGCGGAGTCCACTGTTTCTGATTAAATTATGCCACAAAAACACCAGCCATGGCTGTTCATTCTGGCTTATATTAAGCTTATGCAGATACTGGAGAGTGCACACAGCCTAAAGGGGAACTTGGGGCAGGTGCCAGGTCCAAAAACGTCAGCAGGTGAAAAAAAGAAAGAGACCCACACACTGCCTGCATTTGTTTTTAAGCTTGAAAAAGGCCCAGAAGGGTCGGTACATTGCCATTCAATAAAGTTTAGTCTTTCTGTTAAGCAATGTGCAGGTCTCTTTCTTTTTTTCACCTTATATTGAGCTTACTGTAAACCCTACATTTATTTTCAAGCATATAAGACATAAAGAGGAATAATTGTAATTTAATTTGTCCTCTGATGAGGCAGGTACCCCTAATGGCTGGTGGGGCATCATACCTTTGCCTAGTCCAAGAAGAAACAGCTCCGGCTAAATAAGCTAAATAAATATTTCAAGAAGCTTCTGATATACTGTTGTAAATGTGTTTAAAGAAATTGTACTGGCCCATAAATATTTAGTCTTCATTAAGTTATACTGTTAATCTTCCAATGTTCCATTTAGTTTGAGCTGAGCTAAATATGTCAACAACAACAACCGGGTAGACTGCTATTAATTCATGTAAAGGCAATTGAATCCCCACACTTTGGATGGACAATCCTTTTTTTTCTTCATGTGCTAATCACTGTTGGATCAGTCTCCATGAAATTCCATGCAAAAACCATTGGGAATCCCTTAAAGAACAAGTTTGGTATTTTACACTTAAAGTCCTGTTTTCAGATTGTTTATGATGAAATCTGACGGTTTTCATTCAAATTTGGACAAATGCTGCTGGAACGAGCTTTTTTGATTTCTTTGGTCTTGGTTCCATTACGAGATTCCCATTCCAACATTTTATGATTCCAAGATGAACACACACAACACACTTCACAGAACTTCAATGACACTGTTTATTTATCACCACTTGACCTGTGTGTGTGTTCGTGTGTGTGTATGTGTGTTTCAGGGAAATACAACATGTATTTCCTGCTTTAAGCCGCTATGCACTGTATATGCCTCTGGTGTGACCGTTAAGACCTTTGATATCTTGCTGGATTGTGATAGTCCCCCATCCTGTACATGATCAAATATTCTGCTAGTAAAAATATACAACAGGCTAAAACAACTCAAGTGGTTTCTTTGCTGCACACAACAAGGCCCAGCTTCTGTAAACGGTGAAAAGTAACAATCAAATAAGAACATCAACTTAAATATTAGCTGGCGTGAAGGCTCGCATTTTAGGTTAAAGCACACCTCCTCCAGATTAATCAATGCAAGTCTTGATTTTTGTAGCACTTGGTAGTATTAGACTGAATGACATAATGAGGTGTAAAAACTAACCAATGGTTACACAGTTTTTTCAGAAAAAGGATATTGTATATATATATATATAGTTTTATATATATAGATTTATATTCATTTATAAGCTTTTAAAATAGCACAGTAAACACTTTGCACACATGATAAAAACCACTGAGTGTGTCTGATTGTTTATATGTATAGGCCAGTGGCATCGAGGGAACCATATCTGTGTAATGGGTCATATCACTTTCTGTGCAGTCAGATCAGGAAGGATCTTAAGAACTATTAGCAAGTACTTTGAAAATGACAACATTCATTTGTGGTATTTTATCTTTAAACTCAACATGTGATTGATGAGCTTCTTGTTTTACACAGTGTGTTTGTTCATATCTCCTTCCTGAAGTGGCTCGACTGGAAAGAGGACTGAACCCGGCTCTGGAAAATGATGTTCCTGTCTGTGACTGTGAGTTGGAATATTTCATAGTCTGCACACTTTAACCACACAGAAAGAACAACAGAAACAAAAAAAAGAGAAGTTATATAAAGACAGTCAAGTCAAAAAACCAGAGATACAGAATTTATAGTACTGCACATCATCTCTGCATGTCCTTGCTTCCTTCCATTTTTATTTTTTTAAACCTGTACATCTCCTGTTCTGCCTTTCGTTTTTCTCTCCTCGTCTAAATGTCTCTTGCTCAGGTCTTTCGCCGTCAGTCTCCATTTCTGCCCCCCCCCCAAACAGTCTCTGTACAGCTGGCTTATTGGTGACCATAGAAATAGCTAAAGGGTTCCGTGTGACGTTGGTTGAAGTTTGTACAGAAACATTAGGTCTTTTTTTTCTCTTTATGTAAACAGGCACACACAGATTTCTAGAGGCTAACTCCTCAATCAGAAAAAAAAAAAACACCTTTGTGAGTTAAACAGTCCCACTTCGTTTCGCTTGTGTTGTATTCCACAGATTTTTCAGTTCCTTCCTGCTGTCATCTGATAGCATTATAATCTTCGCATGGTTGAGAGTTTCGGCCCCAGTCTCAGTCCTGCTGAGAGAATAAGGCCTTGGATTGCTCCTTAGGTATCTAGAGGTTTACAGCTACTCAGTATTTATTTCCCCCTTCCCATTCAGCAGCCACTGCCAAGGCTCCGTTACAGTTCGCCACCCGAGACAATTTCGTTTAACCAAGGTTGCTGTTGTCCAGGTTGCAGTTTGTTTAGTTTTATTTCGCTGTCTCTAGCATCAGTGTTGGTGGTCTAGTACAGAAATTCACGCTGTCTCCGACAGCTCCACGTGGAATGAGCTAGCAAATCCTTTTGCGGGCTGAAAAGACAGAGAACACACTCGTTAAGACAAATCGCACCTTTTCCCTCGAGGCTTTTTAGTGATGAAATTTGCTCAAAATATCATCTCTTGAAGGATACGTGCCACAAAGGACTCTGTGTGAAGTTATTTATATACCCTAAAACGCTGGTCCTCATAGAATAATTGTATAACTAATTTGAGATTTGGGTAAAAACACGTCCATCAGTGAGGATACATCGTCCAAATCCGCTGGCTACTTAATGCATGCGGAGAAAATACACATGCTCTAATTGCCTCATTAATTATCTATAAATAGGTTTTTAAACATTTATAAATCTGTTTTTTTTCAAGGCAACCCCGATGAACAGAGCATTGCCTTGTTAGCTTTAAATTCTATTTATAAAAGTGGAACATGATGCCTGCTGGTTAATAGAGTTGCAGCTTCTGGGACTCTTTTCATATTTTTTACAGACTGATGAACAGCAAAACCTTTGGCGGAGCAGAGCAGGATCCATTTATTTGAAAAGAGCAGAAAAATGGAAGAAAATGTACGTCAAAAAAGCCAATTGAAAGAAAAGAAAGTTGTGAATTTTGGGCTGAGTAGAGTGCATTTATCCCAACCCTGCAAGGCAGACGAGATGAGCAGACGCGCAGGCAGCTATATTTGGAGCAAAACAGGCTCTAGCACCTAAAGGCTAAATACCAATTATTTTTCACACAGACCCGATGTGCAAAAAGAAGATTGCTTAGCTCTGTAAAGTCACAAACAAGGGAAAAAAAGCAGGTTATTGTGCTCATAGTTTACCTGAGAGACAATGTACAGCCAGCATGCAGGATCATGGAGGATGGTGGTTAACATGGAGGTGTCTTGACTGGAAATGACTTCTCTACTGAATGTGTATGATAGCAAGCTGCGCATAAATTGCACATTTTCTAGGAATCCTGTTTACCTTCTTTAGAAATGATAATTGGAACCATTATACTGATAAAAATCAATATTTTTCATTTTCCAGACTAAAGCTCATGCTGTACTTCTTTTCAGGCTTGCACAAACTTGTACGACTTTTCCAAATGGAGAATCTTGACCTCATGGTTGGAAACCCACCTCAGTATCCTTCTTTATGTCAGGTATTGATCGGCAAGCAAGCAAGTAAAGATGCTCAAGAGTTCCTTTTTAGAGCAAAATGGACTTCAATCCTTGTGAAGAAGAAGAAGCGTGGGTTGTGTGCTTCACCTTTTGAGCTATTCAGTAGAGAAGTCATTGAACCTGAGCAAAGCTGTTGGTGAGCAAATGGAAAAAGATGTCCTCTACGTCATGAGATGATCTACCTCTTCCTCCCTTCCTGTGTGTCCCAGTTATGTTTTAACACGTGTTTACTTTCTGCTATGTGAAAATGGTTTTATTATAACATGAGGTGTGGTTGTGTTGATGGCCTTTACAAATATGAGCATCAGATAAGAAGGATTTTGAAGTTGGGAGGGGAAAGGAAAAACAAAGAAAAAGTGGCCAGAGCAGATTCAAAGGATTCCAATTCAGATTTAGTTTATTTTGGAATAAGTAGCATGGTTACAAGCAGCATTTAGGGTAATGGTTAAGGGTTGGATTAAAATTTTTAAGGTGGGTTTTGGAGAAGGGAGGTTAGCAAAAAAACAAACAAACAACCAAACAAAAAGAAAAGCCATTATACATTCAACAAAAAAAAAAAAAAATTTACAAAACAAAAAAATAAACAAAAATACAAGAGAATATAAAACCGTATTTTTTAAAAATCTTTAGAAAAAGAAGAAATAAAAGTCGATATACAACATGAAAAGTCCAGATCAGAATCAAAGAGGCAGATTCATCGTCCCCTCCTCTAGTATCTGTACTGGACCAGACCGAAGTCATAGGGTCCCAGTGAAGTTTCATACTGATACTCACAGAGAAAGGTGGGTTTGTATGGTAGGGTCCCCCTATCATACTCTTTCCTCTCTAGCGTGCTGGAGCTGTACTGCTGCTGTTGCTGATGGAGGTGATGGTGAAGGCTGTGGTGTGACTGTGATCTTTGGCCGTCCTTGCCAAAGGTGGAGAATGACCTATCGTTGGACGAGGCGGTGGAGGAGGTCATGGTGAGTTGGTCGGAGAGGTTGACGGAGGAGGGTACCTCAGTGTCGGGCAGTGTGGCGTCCATGCCGGGGACGTGCAGATTGCTGCGGTAGTCTGGCCCCTGACGCCCGTCTGATGGCACAAAGGAAGGCATCCAGCAGCGGTCGGAGTGACCCAGGGCCTTGCACTCTTCTGTGCAATTGGAGAACAGGTCAGCGCCTGCAGAGAGGATTCGGGCACAAGATGGAGATTGGAAGCGAGGTAGGTAGAGATGGGATGTGCAAAGGAAATGGAGTGGGATCATGAGAGCGGAGGGTGAACAGGTATTTGGAATGGAAACACCAGACAGAGGGGGAAATGAAAGGAAGAGAGCACAAGAGAGAGCACAAGTTAGCAATAATTTGCCAATGTTGCAGGAAGAAAAAAAAAAAGGGCAGCCAGAGCTATTCATCACAAGGACAAGGCCGAAACTGATGAAGGGAATTGTTTGTTGTCTTCCTCACCTCATTCATTCTGAATGAAATGTGTAATCAAAGTGAAGGGATGTTAAAAAATCTATTCAACCCCCCCCCCCAAACAGCCTTCAATTTCAATTGAAATGAAACACCAAGAGACAAAATGTGAGTCTGCATTCCATTATCCTGCAGAAAATGACGACCACCCTCAGAAAAATTACACAAAAATACAAAAAAAAAAAAAAAAAAAACATTCACTCGCTGCTTAATCCCAGTCAAGCGTCAATCATCCGAATACAAACTGACTGAGTGTGTAATTGACATCAAGCGACTGCCAAAAACAAAAGATCAAATTAACATCTGAAATGATATAATAGAATATCAAACATGTACACACATGACAACCATGAAAGAGGTACCAGCTTTATTAATTACACTCTAAGAGGGGATAAAGAGATGGCGACGGGTGTGAAAGAAGAGAATGAAAGACACCAAGCGAGTGATCGTCATGATGAGACCCTGCAGCTAATCTCTGCTCACGTGCAGATTGAATTAGTAGCGTTACTGGTCTTAGTGGCACCAGAAGATGGTGTCATTAAAGAAGAAGTTAAGGGTGCGAGGTGAAAAAACAATCTATTTTCTCTTTGTTTTTTCAGTAAAAAAAAAGAAAAATGATAAAGAAATGGAATGAAAAATATGATAAAAGAAAAAAAAGTGGGCAATCTGTAATTCCCCCGAGACTGAAGGGTCTTGAGTTCAAAGGGTCTGCTTGCATAAATCTGTTGTATTGATCTATTTTACTGATAACACCGCTGCTACAAAATAAAAGCAGGCACACAGAAACAATCTTAAAGAAGAGTATTAGGGCCACTGAAAAAAAATGTAATTTTAAGAAAAAAGTCAGAATTCTGACTTTAATCTCAGAATTCTACATTTTTTCAGAAACCTATAACAAAGAAAATTTAGTGCAGATTTTTCTTTTTCATTTCTAAAAAAAAGTCAGAATTCTTATTATTATTTTCTTTCCATTTGACCCATATTTTTCTTTAACCTAATTACTATTTAGATTGTAAGGAAGAGTATTAGGGGCCACTGAAGAAAAAAAATTGAATTCTGAGAAAAAAAAAAATCAGAATTCTGACTTTAATCTCAAAAT
>JAPMNP010654234.1:0-15875 GCA_029874935.1 Atherina boyeri | reverse complement strand
TTCTATACAAGCTACATATATGGCTAATGCCTTGATTGACAGTCCAGACAGTTGGCACACCTGTTTGCCTGGTGGAGAGCTAATGTTAGCTCTTTGGCCAATGATAACAGCTCTTTTTAAGGCTCTGTGCAGAGTCTAAAATGCAGGACACAAACAGCCTAAAAACTGAGTCAGACCTCCCCAAACCCCCCTGCCCGCCTTTCAGTCGCTTAACTCAACTGAAAATGGGTGTTCTCCCACACTTTTCTATTTGTATCCACTGTATTGGAAACTAGCATATTTAAAACATTCATTCTAAACAGAAAACAAATAAGAAAGCAATACTAACCATGTCCTTGACCCACCCTGGGAAAATGGCAAGTTGAAACATTTTTAAAATAGCTGGCTACACAATTTCTACAGCTGTTTCAATGTCAAGTATTCTCTGTTTACTTACGCATGTTTTACTCTCAATGCAAACAAAACAAACCATTTTGGAAATCTGCACACCCATACTAATACCAATATGCTGTCATTCAAATTCCAGGGAAACACAGAAATGTGTATTACAATAAAAAGCTGAACAGTTTGAGGTTTTTCAGATCTTTATCATTATATCTTTGATTAAACACAAATTCCTTCACACAAATGTATCAACAAAACTTTTACTGAAACCATTCCCATAAAAAAGATCACTTGTGTAAAATAAAGCAATGCCTGTTTCGAAAGACTTTTTAGCCATTTAAACCATTAACTCAATGAATTATCAGCCTTTACATCGCCCAACAATTTTTCTTTTTGTTCCCATATTGTCTTCTGCCATCAGCTCATGTAATCCCATTTGCTGATAGGTTAATTGCTGTCAACGAGCTAAATATTGAATGATGTTGAAATTGGGCTGACATATTATGCATCCTCAGCTTTGGTAAGCAAACACAGTTTTTACACTTCTGCTGTGTGGTTGTAGCCATTGGAAAACCCATTTATTGTTCCCTGAAAAATACTTTTTGCACTTTATTTAAAGGTTTATTTAATATGGGCAGTGCACACCAAAATGTAAAGGTGCAAGAATTAGCCAAATAGCTATTTTGCATCTGTTGTCCATTGACCAGTGTTACAAGCTCAGAGAACCTTGGAATAGAAAAGGCAGATAAAACCTCTGGCAAAATCTAAAATCTGTAGATTAACCTAAAACATACAATCACACTCAAATTACATCCCATACAGCCAGTAGTAGAAAATAATAAAATTAACTTTAACATTTAACTATAAAATACAGGAAGAAACTGCAAACATGCATTCAGAAATGTAGTTTATTTATACTGTATATCTGTCTTTTTTTTCTATTTGCTGTTTTTCTTTTTAGATTTACACAGTGAAACTCTGCAAACACTATCTTTACACTGTCTATTCACATCATTGGAATGCTTAGCTGGTTTTAGGTTACTGTGGCTGCCAAGTGACTGACACATGAGCCGATTGTTAGGATTGCTTGAGAATGCAAGTCCCGCCCTTTATAGAATTACTACTACCAAAACAACCCCTCCCACACGGGCATACTCAAGCAGCAGCTCAGGGAACGGACAGAAGAGAGTTGAGCTCTGTTGGTCTAAGACAGCGACTGTGTCATAGAGAGACCAAACAAGATAGACGGAGACAGGGGGAGAGAAACAGGAAATCTCATTTCCATCAATCAGGAAAAATAAACACAGGGACTTGAAAGAAAGATGCAGTGTGAGAAAGGGTAGCAGATAGAGTGCATGGCTGGATTAGCAAGAAGATCACATGCTGCACTGGCATGAAAGATAAGTGCAAGTGAGTGAGGGAGAGAGCAGGGTAACAAACCATCTACTGTCAAGCAATCGAAGGTCTAACAGAAGCAGCAGTGTGGAATACCTTATAGACAGAGAGTTTGGTTTCAAACAGCTTGAGAGACCTCCACTGGACTGGAGGAAGGACATTCCCACCAGATCACTTCATTCCAGCAAGGAGTGTTGTCAGATTGCAGCGGAAATCAGCCCTTGGATTCCAGGTGGCCCAAAGGGGGTGTGTGCGCCTTTATGTGCGTGGGGATTTTACACATGCTGTTGCGGTGGATGTGGAACAAAAAGCCAGACCATGAGTATCATTCTTAAGCCACGGTCCCGTTCTACCAGCTCGCTGAAGAACACGGAAGGAATATGGTAAATCGACAGGAAACAATGTTGGAGGCATTTCCTTTTTAATTCATGTTGCATGTTTTGCTCCATTGTTTTCCACCTGCCTGTTGCTTTCTGAAATACTTTTCCTCTCTGTCATGGGTACAGTTTCTTTCTTGTTTGTGGCTATTTCTTTCATGTGCTCTCTATTGTGTGTCATCCAGCAGCCATCTCAATGCCATTACTCTGCTCCGGTCAAAACTTTGTGGGTCACTAAACTTAGAACAAGTGTATCATAACCTGACTTCTGAAGATTACATCAGTTTCTGTTTCGCCTCAAATCCTTTTCCTTTACTCTCAACACGTTAAACACAAGGTTTTGGAGCAGCAAAGGCATCACTTATTGAGGAATGTGTTTTGTTGCTGCAGATATTCTCTTGTGAGCACATGGTTCCAGTTGAATTCAGGATGCTGAATACATTGCCAGGGGCTAAAACTTGCCCTGCCCTTCCCCTCTTGTCTACATCCCCCCTCCTATTTCAGCATGTCCTTGCCTGTCAGCACTCATATCTGGGGAGAAACTGCTGTGAAATTTGAACATTCAAGGTTAATATTCACAGTTTTTATATTTTTTTTCATTTCCAGGCAGAGGTGTAAATAAGTCAGAACAGCTCTCGTCCAATATGCAGTGTCCATGAAATTGTTGGGGGTTGCCCAACAGCATGTATTTGAACTCTATGGGACCTCCCTGCAGTGTTCTCACGTCGGCTTATTAATGAACTCTACAACCTCCCCAGCAGGAAATGACGTCTGTGTGAAATATGTACGTATTTATTTAGTTTTCTCACTCCTGCACTGTCTCGGAGCATTGTGTGTCAGACATTACTGTACCTGAAGTGGGGAAGATGTAAAAACCCAAAATGTGGCCATGCATGAAGCTGATTTTAGTGTTAGAGCTGACTGCAGAATGTGGCTTTTTTTTCTTCTTCTTTCTTTTCATTAAAAGCTGAGAAGCTGGCAATGTTAGGTTTCTATGAGCCATCTTTTTGAATGGCTACCAAAGCAGCACTCAGCTGGACAAGGCATACTGCCTCCTCCATCTGTCCTGCCCTCCTTTCTGCTGTTATTTACTGCTCTATGAAGTCTTCTTTCACTAATTCATATCATTTATTTTTCTCTCTTAATGGGTATCACTGTTCCTATAAGATCTACAGTAGATTTTTGATAATATCTATTACTTAATTGATCTGAATTGGTCATTTTGTTGTCTGTATAGAACCGGTAAAATGAATACTACCATACTAATATGGTATATGAACATGATAGCGACATCTACTGTAGTGTGTCTAGGTTGTAGTTACAACAATATAAAAATCGTTCCAGCCGCTGGGTCGCCTGGTTTGCTGCCGATACGTCAAGTGACCAGCCGTCACCGTGTCCAGTGACAAATGTATTGTAGAGAAGTTTAACTGATAGCTAGCGTTAGCCAAGTGAGTAAGCTTACTGATCCAGGAGGAAAGTAGCCGTTTCCGCGTGTGTTTTGATGCCGTGGAAGTTTTCTATGTGAGTCCATCTTGTGTATCTTCCCCTCAATTTACTCTAGTTTCTGCTCTTCTCCGGTCACTCCTCTCCTCAGACGGATAACGATATCTACGAGGCTCTGAAGCAGCTGCTTAACTTGCCGACTGCAGCATTTTCCCAGTGCCAGCCTCGCTGTGCCTAACATATTGTTGGAACATGGAGATCGTATTCGGCAACCCGAAATGGCGATCACTAGTGGCTGGTAAATGTAAACATAACGGCATGTCGTCCCTGTTAAAATTTATATTTTATTTTATTTTATTTTAATATCAATACAATTTTTCAAGAAAATGCTATAGCCTGTTTTCACTCTGCACCCCTAGAAACGCCCCGTGGAGGTATTATTTTCTTAAAAATACAGCTTTTCATAAACTTTTTCCATATTCAACCTTTAAGTATCTGTAGCTATATGTTAAACTGTAATGTTCAAAGAGACCACTCAAGTGATTTTTTTGTGAAAAGAACAGCTCGGTGTCACGCCCTGATCCCATCACTCCTTGTGCATATGTTTTCTCAATTTGATATTAAAATGGTAACCCATACCTCAATCCTCTGTGGATGCTGAGGTGGTGGAGGGGCAGAGAAGCATGTAGTATTTGAGCAGCAGCAGTAGTGGCATGAAAAGCAGGCAGCTTATCATATTATAGAGGCAGCAGGTATTAGGCAGAGATGAACTGTGTGTATAAGCCGCCCAGATTGGATAGGTATGTTTGATACGTGACATGTAAAATATGAGATAGATCACATGGGAAGCAGCAGAGCAGCTCAAACTGACCGCCTGAGCTAGCTTGCAGCTTATATATGCTTGAATGAATGCTTGCAGGCTGATGTATTTGAGTGCACAAATCCTCATGTGCGTCTTTGTCTGCGTAGCTGTGTAAGACAATGACGTTTTTTGGGTGTGAGATGTGCCCCCTCCCCCCTTGGCCTGAGATAATTCAAACAAACCCCCCCTTCACCCAACTGTGCAAATAATTTGTGGACATAGACTTTTGGTATCCCTCAAGGTGTTAACCGAGTAAACATGGGGTTAGTTTTTGAAAGTTAATATGAGAGTATATATGAAAGAAGACAAACTAATGTTTATGAAATTGTTTTAGTCTTGGGACCACATTTCCTCCTCACTTCTAGATCAGAAGCAATGCCTTGGGTGGTGAAGAATGGAAATAGTGGGGAATGTGTGACTTCGAACTTGAATGTTTGCATCTGGCCTTTGTCAATCACCAGCTGAGCATCTCTGACAGTGAATGTTGAAGGTCACATGTCTGGCCTTTCATTGGACATGACAGGGTGCAAGTTATCTAACATATCATCCTGATTTGTCCTTTAGTATTCCAGTCCTAAAATGATAAATAAGATGGAAAATAGGTTTATAGTTTAGTGGACTTCTCATGCATATTGGAACAGAGATGGCTGGCTTTTCACTTTAAACCACCTGTACCAAGATAGTGTATTGACTTCTTTGGGTTTCTTATGGTTGAGTTTTCCAGTGGCAACAGGCTCTGGCTAAGGAATAAAGTAAAGTATTCCCATTGCTAATACCTGGCATGGGCAGATGCAAGAAGAGAAAAAACTCAAGAGGATGCAAACCCAGAGGATAGAATTTAGTGTAATATACTGTAACTTTAAATGCTCGGTAGGACCTCTGTGCTTTCCTTTCTGCACTGAAATGATCTCCCTCAAATAAACATTAGGATTCATCATCTCTGAAATTCAAAATATCATGGGCCATAAGGTCCATTTCTGATTATTTCTGATTAACATGGCAAAGACACATTTGTTTTTTGCTGCCTGGTGAATGTTAATTTCACTTGGAGTGTGTGTGTATTGGCAGGGCTTCTTCTGCTTTTGAGAATGTGTGACTTCTTAGGGGTGTGTATGAGTGTGGTGGAGATAGGAGAGAAGGTGTCATAGTTATCAGCAAGTAGTCAGTCTCTTATCTGCTTGGCCTGGCCGCCCTGTGAGTTCAGGCCTCATCACCACGTCTTCCTCTGTCTGTCTCATGTATTAAGTTATCAGAGGAGTGTCTGCTGTTTTGCTTGCAGACTTTTAAGATGAGAAATAGAGGATTATGAGAAGCAATGTGTTGCCTCAAGTCGCAATATTTTGGCGAGGTTTCTTTTGTATAAGATAATATTCAGCAGTGAAGCTTAGTTACTCTCCCTGTATATGCTGCAACATTGAAGAATTTTCTCAAAAACACAACTTTATTTTAATCTTTTTACTGTCACCTTGCGGCATAAAATTGTGTTCACAATTAGATTGTTAAGCTATCATAGCAGATAATACAGCTGTGAGGGTTGGGAAAATGTTGAAAAATAGTAGGACTTCTTTTTGGTAATATTTCTATCATTTATGCATCCATATAATGACATTTCTTCATTTACAAACAAACAAAGGCCACATTTAATGAAGTGATAAGGTTTAAAAAAGCTTTTATAATCTGGAGCTGGCTGTTGTTTGAGAATGTTCTGCTTGTTTCAATTTGGTTCCAAAGTTTCAATAAAACACACCACATTAACACCAAATATGTTTTTTTTTTACTGTTTTCCAAAGGAACAATGTCTCTTTTTGCCACCGTGCTGACATTTTTTAACAGATGCTTATGAACAGGTTCACAATTTCACAACATATTAAAGTTATGTTAAAGCACAATACGGCTACCTCGACACAAGGATGAATATACAAAAAACTTTGTTTAAGAGGAAAATAATGATGAAATGAAAAGAATTTGACTTTGCATAAGTCCTCCAGATGCCAAACAACATGGTTACCTTTCAACTAAAGTCATGAATTAACATTATTATAGTTAGAGGTGCATTTTATCCAGAGCTTGTGTGTCTGTGTCTTTGTTCTGGCCTCATTCTGAGGTCATATCTAGCTTTTTTCCCATTTAAAACAGACACATATTTCAGCATTGTTCGCCTTACTTTCGTCACAATTCTTATTATTAACTGCTGTTGAATGCTCAAACATACTTGTGCACAGCCTTTGCAGCACTCTGAAATATCTCTTTTTGACCCCCCTTACCCCATGTCCTTACAGCTTTCTAAAATAAATCGAGTGTCGTCTTCCCACTGTCTGCTTCAGCACCCGGCTCTGTTCTGATCCACATTAATCTCCACTTTCTAAACACAACTGTCTTCATGAATTTCTGAGTTTTTTTCTAAATATGGCCTCAGTTTCATGCAAGTCTGATTTACAGTTTATGTTCTGTCTTGAGTTGGACATCATATCCATCCACTTTGTGCTTGCTTGCTCAATTGGAAGAGACAGAAACATCAGTAAACCTCTTGTTTTACTGGAAATTTCCTTTTTTTGCTTAATAAGAATTATCGTTTGAAAACAGAGCTTCTGTGGTGTTCATAACTGCTCAAGTGACCGAAGGCTAAAGATGAATCATTGTCTCATGTTATTTGTTATTTGTTAGAGAAAAGAGAGACAGACGACAAGATGGATTGAAAATGATAACGCACATATGCATTTTGCAACACAAACGCATACAGTACAAGAAACTATTTCACGATGAAAGAGTTTTCTGTAACCACTCCAGTGTCTGCAGATCAAATATTCATTTATTTGCCCATTGTATCTCAGTTCTGGATCACCTCCTTTTTTGAGTATATTGTTGTTTCCAATTTTCTTGGCATTAAAGTAATGCTGAATTTACTCACCTGTTTCACCAGTAATTCTTCTGCCTCCAAGCCTATGCTAGATTTTTGTTGTTTTTACTCACAGCATAGTCATAAAGGTGTGTTGCTATATTTTCCCTCTTACTGCTAGTTTAGGAAAGGTTATTGTTTTGTGTCAGAGTTGAAAAAAAGCCAGCCATTCTCACTGTGACGTCAGTGCTGGTGCAATACTACGGTGACCTCACTATTAACATCATTCACCATTCCCACAGAGGGTGTGTCTGTGGAATGAGACTCACTGTACACACACTCAAAGGCTGTAGGTACGATTATGTAAAAGAAGTTTAGGTGAGAGTCAGTGCTGGTTGTGACGTCAGATCAAGTGTGACAAATGATAAATCATTTGTTAAACACATGCTGAGTGTTATGTTTCAACACTCTCGCTATCTCTATTTATCGTCTCTGTCTTGTTCACACAAAGAACACACACACACACACACACACATCCCTACAGGCTTATCTCAAGAAGCAGCTGGATAATGGGCTGCTAACCTGTGGGAGGAACGACATCTTATAAGTCACTAGTCTGTCCTCTCAAACCTGCCGTAAAGAAAACAGATGGATTACTTGGTGTGATAAGAGGGTGTGGATTGAGTGTATGATTGATGATGAAACTGACTGATGTGTCTCTGATCAGAGAATAAATATAGTCCGAGTGGAAGGATTCAAGGACAGGGATCCGGGTGAGGAGTGTGGGAATAGATAAGTGCGACTTTGGAGATGAGTTTCAGGAGTGGCTTCAAACACATGAGGTCTGTGAGTTTGTGTATGTGTGTTTGTCTTAGAACTAGTTTGGGAGGAGGACGAGGACAATACAATTGTCCTTTCCCCAGGCAGACAGCCAGGCTATCCCGTTCCACTACCAAAGCTCAGTCTCACATCACAGCTGCTGCTACTTACTGAGATCACAGAGATAGCGCCACATTTAGCAGTTTAATTGTCTGAAAAAAAATGTTTGGCATGTCCTGTATATAAATAAGGTTGTTGAGTAACTCGGCTTCACAGAGATGACCTTGTGTGTGTGTGTGTGTGTGTGTTTTTTCACAGGCACTGATTCTTGATAAAAGAAGTAAAAGTAATATAATTCAGTCCTCATTTCAAAAAGGAAGTGAGACCTTGATAAGCTCTACCTTAAATGGTAACATAACTGCCGTTCTTCGGTGTAATTTAATCATTGCCAGTAGCCAGAGACATTTTTTGAGTGACAGCACAGAAGGTACTAAATTGAGTTTTTACAATTAACTCATAATTAATACAGTGTGTTTCTCAGTCAGTGAACTGACTGCTTATTACTGACACATCGATCTTAACAGATGAACGAGATGGGAAATAAAGGGTGTGATAGAAGGAGCCCATCCATAATATATGACTGTAGCTTTGGGTGTGAGTCTGAGCCTTGAACTGTTAGTGTTCACACATACTCCGCTGTTTTCACAACCAAAACCTCAACTTGCTTAGTGTTATTTAAAGTAATTATAAATTGCATCTGTTCGGTCAATGAATCATCCGCTGCTGAATATGTGAATTATTCTGAAGAAAACACACAAGCTCCAGACTTGGAGAGGAGTGACATCAGTGTTAATCTTTTCTAAATTTGTAATGACAATTATTTTTTGGGCCTTGTACACTGTGCACATACAGTAGGCATATGCGTATACTCACAAAGTCCATGCTGTTCCTGGACATCATCCTCATGTACATGGATGCTCAAACATATCGATAAGAAAAGGCTAACGAGAGCAGAGTGTCCCGTCCTGGTTACCGCATAGGCAACATTTGATTAAATGTGTCGCTGTTTCCATAGCAAGGATGATGATGATGATGATGATGATGATGATAAAATGGGACGTCATCAGGTATGTATTACGCATCAGGCTGAGGGGAATCCCACACTGACCTTAGCATCCACATCAGACTGGATTATGGGATTGCGTGCTAGCCCTAGCAGTGAGGCAGATATCCCTGGAGATACGCATTAGTCACCATTTGGGTGAACAATCACCTTGGAGACTAAGGAGCTCATCATAACATCCCAGGGGAATTGGTGTCACTGGTTTAGAATCGCCTCTCAGCTGTGAGTCAGTAGCATTATTGGAGCAGAGGTATTCCCTGCGGCTCTTCCCAGACTTTAGATAAAGCATGTTGTTTGTGGTCGTATGCAGATAAGTTGAGTTTTACTGCACTTGTTGGAGCTTTTGTTGATTTGTCAATTAGTGTGCCACTAATCATAATCAGCCAGATAATGAGTGACTGGCTGATGATCTTATTAATCAACAAACTGATGAGCAACTTGGCAGTAGCCAGCCGTGTGGAGCAAGTTTCTAAGACACATCCCCACACTACTGGCATGTCATTAGTGTTAAAATTTCAAAGCTCATGATCCATCCACGTCATGTGATTAATGTTTTGCATTATATTAACATAAATAACTGATTTACATCATACTGTCTGAGACAGGATGCACAGTACTGAAAGCTGATTAATCAATCCAAGCAGTAGGATGGTGTAGAACAGGGATGTCTGTCTTTGAGGGCCACTCTCCTGCCGGTTTTAGATGCTTCCTGCTTTAACACACCTGAGTCGGATTAATGGGTCATTAACATGCTTGGGCAGAACTTGACAAAAAGTTGCTGAGGAGAGCTATTTGATTTGGATCAGGTGTGTTTGAGCATTAAAACATGTAAAACCTACAGGATGGCAGCCCTCAAGAACCAACACTGAACATCCCTGCTATAGAACAATACATATGTAATATAGCAGCTACAGTAGTTTCTGAACTGCACTGTTTATGCATACTAATTGTAACTTGAAAACTTGAAAATGTCATCACCTTATCGCGTGTTTTCTCTGACCTGTCAAGTCCTTTCCTTTTACGACACCAAATAACTGTAGATTTTAAAATTCTGATCTTTCTCCCTCTCTCTCTCTCTCTCCATGTGCAGTTTCGATGTGGACAATGGCACATCATCAGGTCGAAGTCCCCTGGACCCGATGGCCAGCCCGGGTTCAGGCCTCATCCTCCAAGCCAATTTTGTCCACAGCCAAAGGAGAGAGTCGTTCCTGTACCGCTCTGACAGCGACTACGACCTCTCCCCCAAGTCCATGTCCCGAAACTCCTCCATTGCCAGTGACATGTGAGTGCACGATGTTTGAATCAGTCATATAATTCACCTACATGTGATCAGTCCTGATTTTTTTTCTGCTTCTCTGAATCTGTGTTTGTTATGGAAGATGTGCAGCTGATTTTGTAGGTTCACATTTATTCTTAGTCATATTCAGTAGCATGGATGGGGTGGTCTGTGGCAGGCTATTTGCAAACATTGTTCCTGTGTCCCTGGTATTTAGTCAAATTGATGTGTCCAACTGGTATACAGTGTCTATATAAAAACACATCAGGGCAAAAGTTTACTATCATGTTTTTCTGCTGAACTAGAACACAGAGGTAAATTTGCAGGAGGGAGGTAGCTTTAGTACAGTAATCCATGGATGCCTGCAGTTGCTCTCAGACATGCACTAATGAGCTGTGCTCATCTGATCCTCATCAGAGGTACACATCCATGTACACATGTAAAACTCTTCAAAGTGCTGTGTTGAAGCAGCAGTGGGATGGTGCAAGCAAACCCAGACCAACAATCTAAGATACTGAAGAAAAAAATATTAACAAATGTGTTGTTACTCAAATCTATGTGTGACATTTGTGCTAAGAATGTTGGAATTCTTGGGAGAGCAGTTTTGCAAAGGAACTCCTAATAATGAGCAGATGGTAAATAAGGTCTATTCTTTCTTTTCTGCTGAAAGAATATATGGCCTATCACCTCTACTAAGAATAGCTTCTTGTTTTGCAAAAGGAGCACATGATGGCCTTTATCCTACTTGACTATCAGTTCACATGCTCAAAAAGTGTGTGAATGACATATTGTGGATCTGATTTTGTTCAAGTAAGTGACAGGCCAGAAGTGCTGTAACATTGTCACCGGAACCTGTTGACAGTGTTAATATTTTTTGGAGGTCAGCAGTTCTGACCCAAAGTTAACTTTCTACTTTTGTTGTATCTGGGTTAGCTGATTAACTCCCTCAATAGTGGGTGTGTTCCAAAACCCTAAAACTGCTGCCTTTTTAGATATCTACTTAGTCATCGAGTGCCGTTCCAAAACAAAAATTTGAATACTTCCTGTCTTCTGAGGTGACTTCAGAATTTGAATTAACGGTCAAATATGAAGGCAGCATCGATGCACACTTGAAGCTGCCCCATGACCCATAATTCTTTGCGACACCACCGGACTCAGCAAAACTTATCAAGATGTTGGCTCAAATGTCTCAGATTTCCACTGCAATTTTGTTTGTTTTCTTATTTTTATCGTATGCAAATGTAAATACATAAGTTTTAAACTAATTTGCACCAGAGCGGAACAAGTATTTGCGTGATGACGTCACAGAACAAACGCTCAACTCAGCCGTTGTCCTATGATCCCGTTCCAAAACAATTCATAGAGGTCATCTTCTAAGTCATCTACTGAGGCAGTTAACTGATTGGGCATCGAGGCAACGAGTCAGTCGACTAGGTATTGGGACGCACCCAGTATCTCCTGAGGTGCCCATAAGCAAGGCTCTTAAACATTTCCTCTTCCTGAAACAAGTATGTAACACCATGAAAACCAAAAACAGTCAATAAAGGTATAATGTGTTCAACTGTGGTTTTCCTGAATTAGTAAAAGTCAATAGAATGAGGAATAAAAAGGTTAAATCTTTGAGGGACACACAGTAGTTTTGGGGGCTTGAGGGGGAGGAAGGGATGGAAAAAGGGTGGGTCGGTGTGTGGGTGTTTTGCTGGTAGGGGGATGTTGACGCAGGTGCAAAGCCAGTGCATGTGCTTCCCCACACACTTGCTTTGAGAATGTTTTGGTCGATGCTGGAAATGTCATACATAGTTCACATGCATGGAGACACGTCCAACAATAAAGCCCTTCAGTTCCCATGCTGTAACCTGAAACTGCTTTGACACTGTTGCATATTGGAAAGAAGGGTCTCAGCTGATGTGTTATGTTTGGAGAAGGTATGTCACTGGAAGTGCATCTTAAACGCGGACCTTTATCTGACATGATGGCCCTCACTCACTCCTCCCGCCCAAACTTCCATCTGAACTTTGGAAAACAAGAGCACACTTTTCTGTTGTCGAATTTCAACATTATGTACTTAGACTTGCATCTGATTTTAACTCTACTCTTTGTTTCGTTCAGTCACGGTGACGATATGATTGTAACGCCATTTGCACAGGTAAGCAGCCCCACATTGTATTTTTCTAATGTTGTATTTTGTGAAAATGGGACAACTCCTGCACAACTTAAAATATTGCTATCATGTTTCCCGCAGGTTCTCGCAAGCTTGAGAACTGTACGAAACAACTTTGGTGCATTAACTAATCTACAACAGGACAGAGCATCAAATAAGTAAGTTGAAATTGTTCAGCCCTGTTTTTTTTTGTGTTTGTTTGTTTTCACCCTTTAAGCTAAAATCATAGGACCAAGGTGTTGGTTTTAATAATGTTTAGCAGACAATTTCAATATAACAGATAATATATGAAGGTCCCTCTACAGCCAGTGGTTACTTTTTATCTTCTTCTATTCTTGAGTGCTGTAGAAATATGTCAGTGCAACATCAGACAGTTAATACTACCTTTTGCCCTCAGTAAATACGAATGTCCTTTTCTAAGATCATGGAAACACAATGTTGATATTATTTTCATATGATTCTAAACTTTTTGCAACACAGTAAATGAACATAATATCCCATTACTGCCAGCACATCCTCTTAAATTTGCCATAATCGCTTTAAAGGTTGAACTATCTACCTTGCAGAAAGAATGGTTAACAAACCAGAATACATTGTGATAGCGGGAGGTAATTCTACTTAAGATGCCCTGTTAAGAAAGAGCCAGTATGTTAAAGTAATTCACTTCCTGCTTCTGCTTGCACTTTGAACCACCACCCATGTTTTGACTGTGCCTGCCCTCTGCTGTTCATAATCATTACTACAGCAATTCCAGTTTCTCAGTTATTTCCTTCTTTATACTGTATGTGCAGAAATGACCAAAGTCGTTGCCAAAACTTCAGTTTTAACTAAGTTGTATTTGAGGCAAATAGTTGAATATATTGCTGTGGAGGGAAATGTCAATGTGTATTTTTCTCCCTTGTGACAGGAGATCACCCATGTGTAACCCACCACCCATCACCAAAACCACCTTCACAGGTATGTACACTTAGAGGTGGCATGATCGCTCATATCTGTGTTGTATGTGTGTATGTGGGGTGGATTTTGCCTTTGGTAAAGCAGATATTGTTATGGTTCTCAGCATTATAGGCATTATGTAAACAACTGATAATTGCTTCATAGTGCAATATTATTTTTTTAGCAGCTACAATTGCTTGTTGATATAATTGTTCAGAACTATAACATTTATAACATGAGGCTGTTATTGACTGTATTAAAGGTATGGCGGAAGATTTTCCTGAAATTCAGGAAAGAACTGCCGTCTCCACTTTTTAAAAAAATGTGCATGCACAACACTGGTCTTGTTTCTCTCTTCTGAGGCCTTTATCTTCTTCTCATACACTTCAAAGACACTTTTTGAAAGTGTGCATGCACAGAAAGGGAAAATTATCCTAGGAAAGAGCACGTACGACAGTATTATGTAAAATTCTCCAGAATGATTGACAATTAGAAGGTCCAATCGTCTTGATGATCCACCCGGAAGTAAAACATCCTTGGCCATACCTTTAAGTTAGATACCTTTATGTACAAATGCTTTAAATCAGCACTTACCTACAAAAATATTCCTACATATGTTAAGAACTTTTAAGCTGTGTTTTAATGTATGTATTGAGTGACTATGTAATTCCTGTCATAAAGTGACATAATTAGTGTTGATGATAGTAGTAACAATATTTCACATGTTTTAATTTGGAAGCTTGGTAGATATGACAGATATAGATCATCAGGTTAGTACAGGGAGGGTTTTATGTACATTGTATGATAGTGATAAGAAACTTGCAAACACAGTCTTGGTGTGGTGCTAACCAAAATGGATGTGAAGGTAATATCTATCAGTGTCACAATATTTATATAGAATATTTGTAACTTGCAAAAGACATAAAGGATCATGGGGCAGGATGAAGAAACAAAACTCGAGAGTGACGCGGCCGGCACTGCGAGTAACTGCAGCCCCAAGCCAAGCCGGCACGGGAGTGTGCACAAACACTTCACAGTGACGTAGCCGACTGCCAGGCCACAGACCACATGCTCACCGATGACTCGGAGAGCCGATATCATTTTCATATCAAGCTCTAAACCCGACCCATGATGTTTCTTACCTGCTCACTAGGAAATGAGCCATGTCAGCATAGTGGTTCTCTAACAACGCTCGTCTCCCTCACTGTCCGAGAGCTCACTCCCGACGTCTCAGCCGATGTAAACATTTCTCTCAAGTGGAATACACTTATTCAGTTGCTTGAATAAGACATGCAGGAGACATAATGCTCTGAGTCTTGTGTATAACACTCCCTCGCTCTTCTACTACAGCGTAGAGGAGGCACGGGTCTTTTAGTAAACAGTGACCAGGAACATTTCACGTAAAACAACACACATAGGTGCAAAGATTGTCTATGGTGACAGGCATCGCACTCTAGTTGAAGCAGCCTCCATTTGTCGATCGCGTATCCGATATATATATATAATCTAGTGGCAGCCCGACTTTGATCATATTTCGCAACTGAATTAGTGCCACTTTTTAGTGAACTCTGGGTGGTTGAATTAACACCAACATCCGTAGGACAGCGCGGGAAATTCGGCCACCGAATCGCAGCGTATTTTGCAGCACACAGCCTGTTCAAGATAATCGAATTATGCATAGGTGGGCTAATTTATCTTGGTTTAAAACGCTTCAAAACCCAATACAATTACTAAACTGAACATGAATATAATTTATTTTAGAAATTCAGCCCCCTGATCCTTTAATAATATTCAGTCTCTTTTTGAAAAGCGCATACCAACTACAGATGTTTGTCAAGCTATATGCTACACACATATGATAGAAATCTTGGTGTATGTTTTAATTCTCCAATAGCTTCATTCACTTTTTTGTTACTCAGGCATTGTCTTATTTCCATTACACTTCCATCTATACCCACAAAAATGTCAGTGCTTCTATGATCGATTGAAAAGTTGTAACTGTATAGTAAGTCTGGTCGGTTGCAAGCACTATACAGACATTTTCATTTTAAAGTCTGTCTCGCATCCCCTGTTTGATTTTTTTTCCCTGTGAAGAGGACATGACACAGACAGTATGAGATGGCTAGAATAGACTTGGCCTTGAAAGTCAGTTTCAGTATCAGTTGCTGTAACCTAGCGGCTGTTTGCAGGAGCAACCATATATCCTCCAGCATTAGAAAAGCATTTCACTGTGGGTTTTTTGGCGTAATTATCATGACAG
>JAPMNP010654207.1:0-16703 GCA_029874935.1 Atherina boyeri | reverse complement strand
TATAGTGTGTAAAATCAAGATAAACATCCTCATTGACTGTAAAAGTGTGATAATGTATTTTGTTCATGAAGATAACAACATCACCTTTATGACAAACCTTTTCATTTTGTATGGAAAATCTCACATACACAAATGTAGATATTCCAAAACTCCACCCAACTTTAGGAGTTTCCTACATGAGTTTAAACAATACATGAAATCCCTTGCACTAATTGATACTAAACAATCCACTACATCCACAGATATATATGAGAGGCTTTTCAAAGAGGTATAATGAATTTGCAATCTACTTCCTTGTGTTTTTTTATTTATTATTATTTATTTATTTTATGTATTTATTTTTATTTTTCATTTTAGCTATTCATATATTTATTTTCTTACTTTGATTCGTTTACTTGCATTACTGACTTTATTAAATCTCACTTGTGTACTTATGTTTATATAGGAGCATCTGTCTGCTGCTCTACTGTATGTACAATTGTTATATGTGTACAACTTTACAATAAAGTTATATAAAAAAATAAATAAAAATAACAGCCCATCCGCGCATCTCTACTCTACTTACATAATCCGTTTTTAATGAAACACACTAATCTGCTTGCTCTCAGTTCATTTGGTAATTTTAATGACTGTACCTGCAGCAGGGCCATTGGTCTGACCCAAGTAGCTAGGTGGAGGCATTGGAGGCATCACCAGGTTGAAGGGTATAGGGATATTCATAGCAGCCATGTGACCAGGGCCGGCCCCAATCATCCCAATCTGGTCGTGTGTTTGAAAGTACATGTTGGATGGACGTCCAGCTGAGGCAGAATTTAAAAGCATTAAAAACAAAACATAGAGAAAATAAGCCTAGTAAATCCAACCAATACAATGGTAAATAAATACCAGCAGTGCTGCGGTCGTAGGCAGAACCAGGGATGAGGGCCTCACGGGCATCGTACATAGCTGTGCTCATAAAACGTCCACCCTGAAAGAATCCAGCCACTATTACAAAACATCTGAATCCATAAAAACTAAACATTTATTAAATTGTATTAATTTCTGGACTGTTTTTTTCCACCATTTTATTATGCCTGACTACGACCCCCATGCAACCATTAACATTTACACACCCACTTACTGGTTAGAACTGAGGAAACCTTTTGGATAAGAGGTGAAACATCTTCAAGAACCAAGACATAGAAATCCAGTTGCCTTTATTAACAGGTAATCTATAGAACTTTTTCATAAAAACGGATATTTTTTTTAAACAATAATTCACCCACAGAACGTCTAAAGGGATGTAGAATAAAAGTGCTCATTTTGTAGAAAAGTAAATATTTTGTTCAAAAATTATGTTTTATATTTCTAATGGTTCTGAAAAATGTAAATATTTTCCTTTGGTTGCCTCGCCCCCCTGGACAGCAAGTGTCTCTTAGCCAACAGCATCAGGCCGTTGATGTCATAAGAAGTGGAGCACACAGGATGCCAGATCGTTTGCTAATCCGCATTTTCTACCGTTCGCTTTTTGCGATCTAAACAGGTTTAGATCACAGATTATTGCAGTGTGTAATGGCGTCATATGGCACACAAGAAAGAATCCTCTCATCGCTTGACATCACGGCAGACTCTATAATCACAGCTTCTCCCCCGCGGACATTCGGAGAACCTGGCAACCGGTGCAGCTGACGGTAGGAGCAAGAGCGGTTGAGTATGAAATCGCCAACTACTGACCGGGAGGAACGAAAGTTCTATAGATCACCTTTAAGCTCTTATGATTACCATGACCTGGATAACTGAAGACCTATACCAACATGGACATAGTCCTACTCACAGGATTGATGGTGTTGACCAGTTTTCGGGGCTTGCTGAACTGCATGAGGCTCTCTCTCAGGTTATTGAGGGGTCCCTCCACGAGGACTTTCTGCTCCTTGTAGTTGTTGAGCAGATTGTTCCACAAAGGCTGCTTGGAGAGGGCTTTGGGATTCCCCACAATGATCACACCATACCTTTGTGCAAAACACACATGTATTCAGATGAGTGGCTTGGATGGGATTTTTCAGTTTAAATCATCTGAGGATAAATTTACAGAAATTAAATTGTCTTAAGTGTTTCTGCAACACTCCTTTAAATACAAATAACAGTCATAACTAATACATATTGAGAAGAGGGGTGTTGCAGTAATCTAAAAACACACTGACGCAATTGAATGTATACAGTACCAGTCAAAAGTTGGGAAACATTATCCCATTGAATCCTATGGTATAATGTTTCCAAACTTTTGACTGGTACTGTAAATCAAAATCTTAATCTGGTTTTGTGGTTCTCCGATTTACATGATTTATCATTTTGCAATAGGGAATCTGAATAACTCATCATTAATTAACAAGCTGACAATGTGAGGTTTTCACTCTATGCTTTGATTTCTTAAACTGATTTAAGATTTTTACTTTGCTCTGGTTAATGCCACATTGAGACGACGGGGGTCATTCAGAAAACCAATGCCCTGGTGCTCATTGGCACGAACACAAGACAGGATGATGAAGTCCTTCTCTCGGCCCTGGAAAGCATCCACGCTGGCAATTTCCACTTGCTGTGGTGGGACACAAAACAATGGGAAATTGCATTGTATGAGCAGAATTTTTCATTTTTTTCTGTTATTATAGAATTAAGTGTTGACATAAGCCGATAAAGGGAAAAGATCAAATTACTCAGGGTGTTTGCTTTCACTGATGATTTTGTTTTGAGAAATTTCCACATGGTAAATCTCAGCATTGAGCATAATCAGGAGTTTGGTACCTGATAGAGTTTGGTGTGAAGGGAGCCACTGAATTGCATGTACTGGACCAGGTAGGAGCGCTGACCCTCGTATGGGGTGATGATGCCAATCTGATCAGGTTTGGCTCCTGCCTTCAGCAACCTGGTGGTGATTTTCTCCACATTGGCTGCCTCAGTCCTTCAAACAGAATAATCAGTTACATTCTGCACTGTTTAATATAGGAAAATAAAGAAAGACTGGTTTGTTAAGATTATGTAAGGACTTAATAATGAACAGAAGAGTGCAGCAGTCCAATGTTGCTCCTTAATGCCTTTCTCTTTAAATTGGAACATAGGATTCCTGCTCAAAATCACTGACATGGGGGCGGTGTGTAGCTACGTGGGTTGAGCGCCTGCCCTATGTGCAGAGGCTATAGTTTCTCGCTTGCAGCCGGCCAAGGTTCAATTCCCGGCCTGGGACCCTTTGCTGCGTTTCATTCCCCACTCTCTATGATCCCTTTCCTGTCAAACAACTGTCATATAAAGGCCACTAGAGCACAAAAAAATCCTTTAAAAAAAAAAAAAATCAGACATGATATTTTTTCCCCCAATACTGTGTACCTGGCGAACTTCCATAGTGGTTTTGGTGTGAAAGCTCTACATGAGCAACTCTAATGAGTGGCCTCAGTTATCCTTACCCCCAAAACAGTACTCGACTCTGTTGTATATTGTGAATTATTTAAATCTCTTAGTTAAATTATGCAAAGTAATTCAAGAAAATGTGTGATGTTACCTGTTAAGGTATGAGGTTCCAGAGCTGGCAATTTCCTCCTGACCCTGTGTCACATAGAAGAACATAGGCTTATCTGGCTGAGGCCACTGGAAGTCGAAGCCTTTCTTGATGCGATCAGCTGCAGAAACATGAAGAACACGTAATGTTTTATCTTGAAGGTCTTGAACCTGCTGACGTGCAAACAATGAAAGTGTATCTATTTTTCTAGAGGTGACTTTTTACAAACCTGCAGTGACACCATTCTGTAGAGAGCCCTCATAGAAGATGTTGGAAGGGAAGGCACTCAGAGCCGGGTGCATGCGGTACTGGACCTGTAGACGGATTGGCCGGATTCCCAGAACCACCAAACGTTCAAACAGAGACTGAGAGAGTCCTGCTTTAGCTGCCTTCTTACACATCACCACAGGACCCAGTTGGCAGTGGTCACCCACAAGAATAAGCTAAGGGGAAAATAGTGAATAACACAAGATGATAGTCAAGTTAGAATAAAGTTGTAAAAGTTGTTTCTAAATGTTTATACTTTCAAAGATATAATACACCTGGTATGAAAACTAGAAAAATTATAATGTATGATAGTGGTAGTTGTAGCCATCTGTGGCAGCATTAGAAATCTAATGAATTTGTTTTTGTAAAGAACTTTGAGCAGCTGTAAGGATGGAGATGAGATGTCTGGGCGGTGTGTTTATTTTGCTACCTGTTTAGCTCCCAACACTACAGGAACCATACACTCAGGCTCAGTGGCCTGAGTGCTTTCATCAATCAGGATGGAACGGAACTGCATCTTGGCAAGACGAGGATCTCCAGCCCCAACACAGGTGCAGCAAATCACATCTGCATTCTGGATAAAGAAAAAAATCATTATCTCTTAAGGACATTCCAAGCAGAGGACCAGCAGTCTTAAAGGAGCCATATGTAAGATTCTGGACGAAACTGGTACTGCAATCATGTTCTGGATACTTTAGAACCCTCCACCTCCCTCCGATTGGGAGATTTCATCAAATATCAGAACAAAATGTAAACAATAACATAATGTATGGGCTGCAAATCCGTTTTTGAAATGAGAATATCCTGGCTAAATTACAGTTGTAATTTAGATATAAGTATTTGAAACGAACATCATTTTTTAATGTCTTGTATAAGGGTGGATGATAAATCAATAATGATATATATCGATCGATAGACATGTGGGTCAATAGAGAAAAAAAGGGGTTGATAAAAAGTTTGATAGAAAAATGTTCCTTTCCTTTTTCATAATAGCCTATCGCATGTCGTATTACTTCATCCTTACTTCCTCCAACCAATCAGAAACGCAGATCCATGCGCACACTCTGTCCGCAAGCTCCCACTCTGCCGCCATCAATAAGTGATGATGCAGCGCCTCATACTTTCTCAAACATCTGCAGTACACTTATAAAAATGAAGGAGTGCGGCGTCTTTTGACTGCTTTAAAACATGGGAAAAGTTAGTCACCAGCCAAACCCGGTTTCTTGTCTGCTTCGACAACTTCAGGTCATGGTAAAGTCACGGTATTATACATGTATGTCCAGTTTGTAGTCATTAAAGGCAACATTACCTTTGTGAATATGTTGCTATTTCTGAACAAAAACTGTTCTGTTTCTGTACGTTTTTATGGCCTCCAGTGCTGTAAGCACTAAGGCAACATATTACTATTCGTCTGTGTTTATTCAGCTTATAGTTATAATTCTTCAATTTTCATCCGATATTTTGACATGCTTAGGAAAGTCCAAAGCCCTCACCTACTACTTCTTGGTTAAGTGATATAATGTGAATTGAAATTCAACAGTGTTGAATTCAATTCATTGCTTGTGTGTCGATAATTAAAAGTATATGATTGATCTGATCACTGAACCAAAACTCAAAATGGCAAGGCATAAACTTACATCATGTATTTTACATTTTCAAAAAAAGTATGCAGAGAACGGCAACGGGGAGACAGGTGGGGCATAATTAAACTTCATTCATTAAGCCCACAGGCAAGGTAAACTTCGAGAGCATCCGACTTACATATGGCACCTTTAAGGATTGTTACAGAGCATCCAGTAAGTTACAGCGTTGGTAATAGCCTTAGCTACCGGGCCTCCTGTGACTGCTTTGGGATAGGGGCTTACAGAAGTACTGCTGTTCATTTAGAAGAGAACAAACGATGCGTGCTTTCACATTTGTCTCCATAAGTCTCCAGATTTGATGCTAGTCCATACAGGGGTCTGAATATCCACTAAATATAGTAACAGGGTTACTAAGTTGGAACAGTGAGCAGCCCGGATTTAGCTTTGGAAGCGGTAGAGGTGCATGTGTCATTCTGAACACATTACAAAAGGCAAAACTACTTCAATATTTTTTTTCCACTGTATTTCATCAATTAAAAAAAACAACACCTGATCAGCCCATTAGTCATTCACGGTGAAAACCTTGAACATTTCTCACCATGAGCAGCTCCCTCTCAGCAGTGCGCTTCAAAGCCCTGTAGCGTTTCTCATCAGCAGATGACAGCTCTCCAGTCTCGTCTTTCAGCTGTTGCAGTTTCTGAAGCTCAGGCATACTATGGAGACAGGGTACAGTAGGCAAAACCCATCATTGGCACAACAGATAACCCTGACTAAATCACACATAACTATGGTACCCTGTGATCAAATGATGATATCTAAAATGCACTAACATATTTGATTATTGCAACATACATTACAGAAACATTGGGTCTACGACAATTCAGAGTCAAATATTCACAAAAGGAAAACTCAATAAATATCTACTGCGATTGAATTAGGAACATTTTGTACAATTTTATTGACAATTAGACTCCCTTCCCACGCAAACACAGCATACTTCGATCCTGTTTGTAAATGTGGTCCTGCTCTCAGTACCAAAAAAGAAAAAGAACACCAAGTCTGAAGTATGGAAACTCAAACAATTTTAAAATCAAAGTCCCACTATAATAATAATAATAATTTGTTTAAATCAGTAAAGTAGTTATCTACATTCCACTGACCTGTCCATGTTGCTGATCTGATTGTGGAGCGCCAGAAAAGACACTGGTGACTCAATGGCCTCCCGGCTCTTAGCACAAAGCCTGACAACTTTCAGTCCAGTTTTATCAATCTTCTCAGTCAACTGGTCCACAGCAATATTACTGGGAGCACACACCAGAACTGGTCTGCAGGACACATGCACCATAGAAAGAATAAAAACAGGTATGGTGCAGCAGCAAAATAATAATCATAAAGTTCTAAGATTGCAAGATATCAAAATCATTTTTGAGTTACCCATTTCCCTGTCGGGACAGATGATATACAATTGTGGCAGATGTGACTGTTTTCCCAGTGCCAGGAGGACCCTGGATCAGACTGAGAGGCCTCTGCAGTACCGTCTTTACAGCATACACCTGAGCACATAGGCATGCAAGGACACACAAACATACCAGAATAAGAACAAAAAAGTTTATCCAGCTGTGGACTAAATAAATAAACTTGTCAAGTTTAAAAATAGTACCAAACATGAACTTGAACGAAAATAAACTAAATGACTGTTTTATTGGTGGAAGTAACAAAATGTTTTAATTTGAAATAATAATTGAAAAAAGTGTTACTTATTGATGTACACAATAAAGCAACCGTCCTACAGTGAGTTCTTCACATCTAGACACAGCCATTTGTACATAATAATTCAATAACAGCAAGTAGTCTGACCTGTGAGTGATTGAGGTCTGGCAGGCCCTGGGCAGTGAAACGCTTTGGCAGCTGGCACTTGATAGTGACATCCTCTACCTCATGGCCCAGAAGTTTGTGGTAAATGTAGCCAGACACAGAGGTCTCGTCAACAGCAAAGGTTTTCAGGGCACTCTGCATCCTGTAGCAATATCAACATAAACGTTAGTAGCCATCTAAGATTGAACCTCTAGCTTCACCAAAACAAGTGAAAAGGCAAACTGAACTAAATTTAAAAAAAAGAAAAACAAAATGAAAAACCTAAAAGGGACATTGTTTAAGAATTACTGCCATCTAATGTTGAATTTGTGTATAGAATAAAAACGAATAATGAATTCTTGCACGTCATCATTTCAAACACATAATGCAACAACGGTAGCCGTCGTGTATAAAAAGCCTCGACAACATTGATTAAATCAAGTCATCCGTTACTGCAGGGAATCGATTACTATTATCTAGACTATTGGCCCTTTATGCTCAAAAAAACAATAACAACAATAAAATAATGCAAGTTCACTGGTTTTGTTGACTCTATCCAACAGAGATGGAATTGTGGCTTCAACATGTCATCTCCATGCTGAGTATTTGTTATGCTCAGCCACTTGTAGTTTCAAGATGGCCGACTGTCATGGCACTTCCCTACCGGCTGACCCGTCCTATGTATAATCAAATCTACAAATCTTCACTTAGGAGAATGTGTCAGATTATTAGCGGGGGTCATAATACACCGATAACACATTTATAAATGCAGAAATCGATGTTAGCCAGTAAACAACAGAAAATGTTACACAATGTCCCTTTAACTTATTACATCACATTATATATAAAAAAAGTTTTCATCACATTTGAAATTTAAGTTAAAAACCTTTCAGCATACCTGTCAAAGGAAGTGGATTTCCATACAAAGTCCACCTGGAAGTTGTGTGGGATTTCCACAGGTGCTCCAACACTGCTCCGCAGCTCAATGGCTATTTCATCACCGTAGTCTTTAAACAAAAGCTGTTAAAGAAATCCAGGTTAACCCTTTAAATCGTTTCTTGTAGGTAGGGGTGGGTGTAAATGGGAGGAGGCAGGGGTAAGCCACATTTATAGAACATGTAACATATGATATATATGCAGCTGCAAACCGTGTAAAGGATACTGTCAGGGACTTTGATGACATGGCCAATGCCCTTCCACAGCGGTGCCAAGTCTCCCTTGTAACGCAGGCAAATCTCATCCCCTTGCATCAGCCGCATATCTGAGATTGAAAAAAAACAAACAACATAAACTTATAAACAGGTTTGTATTGAATATGACCTGCAAAATAAGTTGTAGTACTCATAAAACCTTGGTACAAAATACAGACATTTACAAACCAAGCACACATGCCATTACGTGATGCAGGGATTCAATTATGATGAATGAAGGAAGACAGACAAGCCACAAGTGCAACAGACAGCTACTGGAAAGGAAAACAATCTCAGAGATTTACTACCTGAATCTGTCTTTGGCAGTGTGAAATATGCAATCCGCTTTTTGTTCAGCCCAAGGTCCCATCTGACTGTTATATTGTCTTGCGTCTTGAAAAAGAAAAGCAAAATACAGCATCAACCATAATTGAGTATAGATAATAATATCAAATGATCATGATATTAATGGAACTGTGTACCACCAACAACACAAACAAATATCAATGATAGAAGAAAAAAAAACAAATGTCAACTGCAGAGATCAAAATACAAAAATGCTTTAAATTCTGTGGTCTTTTTCTTTTTCTGTGCAATCAGCAAAGAAAAATAATGATGATAATGCTCACTAACAGTAAAACAATGCATTTCATAATCAGTTTTATCAAGTCAAATATCCATTGCACAAATAGTATTCAGGAAGTACCTGCGACTCCTTAAGCTTCTTATCATAATCAGCTTCCAGTTTGACCAAAGGACCAAAGATGTTTTGGTACTGGTAAGCATCCTCATAGCGCAGCAGCACATGCTGGGGCTCCTCATCTACTCCAGGTTTCTCCAGGTCTTCCAAGGTAGCACTGGGATTGTCCTGTAAGGGACAAAAAATAAGTTAGAACTACTACTCAAAACAATGACATGAAGATAAATACTCTCATTCTACTCACTGACAGATGTGTTTAATGTTTTAAACACAGCTTTGAACAACTAACTAACAAGGCGAAGCAACTGTGTATACCTTCCAGAGTTCTTCCAGCTTGTTGATCTGCTGAGCAGTGATCTGACGAGCTCTCAGTTGCTCCTGCTCTGATGGGATCTTGACAAGCCAGGACAGAAAACAGCGGTCCTGAATCAGTGGCTGCCACTGCGAGCTGTCCCAGTTGATGTCTTTCAGGCTACTCTGGCTGGCACAGGGCTGCCTACATGGACAGAAGAGGTTTGCACAAAGAGTAAAACATTGTTTAGGTGCAAAAAACTAATTTACCTGAATTAAACTGGTTTATCAGATTGATTCTTGGTGCATGTGTGAGGCCTTTGAAAGGGGGATACATTTACTGCTTCCAAAGATTGAAGGCTGTTAGATACAAGTCCCACAACAAGAATATATAAACATTATCACAGCTATATAATTTACACACCATGAGGGCAGTCAAAACTTATTTTACCATTGTTTTCAATTTAAAAGCAACAGTTTTTTTTCCAAGTTGTAACAACACTGACCAACCGTAAAATGTAAACTTTCATCAGCTATTAAAGAATTTAGCTATTTTAGACCTAATCCGACGCCTTTGACGTCATAGCAACAAACATTCTTTGAAAAACCGAAACTGTTTGTTTTAAAATACCATACCTCTTCGACTGTTTATGCAATTGAAGTAATTCCAACGGAATCCGATAGCTGTGATGTGCAGCTTTGCATTAATATATGGCACATTACGGTAATGGCAGTGGTGCCCGCACACGGTACACCTGGCAGCACAGCTGTACATCTCAGCAACTACTACTACTACTGTCATTTAGCAGATTTTTTTATCCAAAGTGACTTGAGAGAACAACACAAGCAAGAAATCACATAGGAAAGTACAGCATGGATAAGTGCTGGTCAGACTGCTGTGAGTCCAGTTGGACACAGGTGCTGTAATGCAAAGACAGCTCTCGGAATCTGTTGGAATTACATCGACTACGTAAACCGGTATTTCAAAGAATGTTTGTCGTTTTGTTTAGCTGGCAAAAGATCTGTTCTTAAAAGGGTTAAAAGGCACAGTTAGACAGCGACCTGCCATTGCTCAAAGACTCGCCCCCTTGCCACTTACCTGCAAAGAAGCACCACCACAGAATCAGCTTTGGCTGGAATAAAGCCCAGGAGAAAGACATTGCGGCAGCCACAATTGTAACACTCGAGCACCGTTTCACCCAGCGGTCCATCTTTATGCAGTGTCACCTCTTTGCATTTGGCCCTCACCATGTGGTTCACAATGTGGCTAGAAATTAGAAAGTTGGAGAGAAATCACTGAGAAAATGGCCAAAAACTCGGAAAGCTATCGATTGTTATATCGACAATTATCTGTGGATCATATTGAGCCATAGGACAAGAATGAGATACCATGTTACAGTTGTAAACAAATGGTATACATGTGGTCAAAATGGATTTCCAGTTGTTTGGTTCTTCAAAATGCAAACAGGAAATACCCTTGAATGCTGCAGACAGAAATACTTGTAGTTCTTTCATCATATATATTTAACACCACTTAAAAAAGTCAAACTTGACAAGCTGGCTGTACTTGATGCCAACTGTTCTGGTTAAATTAGATCGTTAAATAAATTTTAAAAAATTCCCAATTTGATCACCACTGTTTCAGTTTAATGTTTTGTCTACCTCAGTTATGTTTAGATGTGAGGTTACAGAGTGAGGATTAGGAGACTGCATACCTCCCAGATGTGTTGCCACGTCCGTTACAGAACCACTTCTTGCTGGTATTACAGTACACCACACATGCTGGGTCATGGATACCACAGTAGCTGCAAGACCAAACAGCATTTGAGATTCTTCAGTACTTAATAAGAATATAAAATAGGTAAATCACACTGATCGCAGGCTGAACAACACGTGATATCAAACATGCCAAGCAATTGTATGTACTATGTGTCATATACTCAATGTATACCACAGTAGGTTTAATTTGCTAATATCTTCACCTTACACACAACTCTTTACTTTTCCCTTTAAAAAAAGATAAGTTTTTAAAAAATCAATTTCAGTAGTCCTCTTACCCCTAGAGCTGTTTAGAAAGTGTAAACCAGTGGTTAAAATAAAGTAAATACAAGTGTTAGGCTATATTTCAGCACTGTCTTGCCTATGAACATAAGCATTATTTGGAACGTTCCTTAATACCTTTTCTATAACATACTTAAATATCCCTTCTTATATTATGTAAGTTATAAATGCAATAAGAGTCAAATTACTTTCTATTTTGATTTGAAAATTACTCATGCAGATCATTCATGGGACTTGTTTATTGATAAACGACCGTTTTGAGTGTGCACTGATCTGTGTAAAAGTTAGGGAATAAACCAAACAAATGTAATGAACTTATGTAATCACTTCCTCTGCGATATTCATATGGCATGGTGGATTTCCTGTCACAGTACCTGCAAGCATGCACAGGTAGATCTTTGGTGTAGTACGCGTCCTCCTCGTCCTCCTCAAAGTTGAGCTCGCCCAACAACTGGCTAGTTTTGGCCACAGAGTCATCCAATCCGCCGTTGTGCAGACCCTCATCTGGACCATTTACCTGCAGCACAACACAATACCAAACAATCTTGATGCTAACGAAGAAGCGGTTAACGGCTGAAGCGCACAGTGCGGTAAAACCAGTTTAATAACAACTTGACAGATTGTCAGTGTGTCACAAAACTCGTCTTTGTTAGTGGAAGATATTCCCGTAGTCTGGTTTTCTTTAAACAGTTAAATAAACATTACAAGACATTTAGCATTACTTAAGGAGTTTAGTTGATTATGTCGGGGTGCTAACTAAGCTAACATATAGCTAAGTATGGGTAGATCCAATAATAGTGGGCTAGCAGAGAACCCTGGTGAGCTAGCTAACGTCGCTAACGTCAGTAGATTGCGCCTTTCCGTAGAATTGAAAGCTTCAAACCTGGCTGTCAAGCTGGCTCTGGGTCTGGCCTTGTGTTTGCGTCTGGCTAGGAAGTGTAAAGTCGGTGAAGTCGTACTCGGAGCCCTGGGTGTCCGCTCCAATCAACTCTGTTTCCTCGGTGTCCAGGAAGGTGAGGGTCTGGGAGCTCGGCCCGTACGCCTCCACACTCATCTCTATCCTTAACTTTCGATTCACTCAACGATTTCCGGGTTTATGTGAAGATTACTAAAATCCAAGCAGTCTATAGTTTGTCGATATTTGTATAAAAGAACGTCACCAAGAGCTTGAATTTGGACCCAAATAAAAATGGAACTGATCAGAACCTCGAGAGCTTCTGCAGGTCCAACAGTCAGCGGCAGTGACGGACTTTCCTGCGCCGCCGCGCAACGTGTGACGTTAACTGGAGGCTGGACAGCAGATATGCCATATAGGAAGAGCTCTCACTCTGACTGTATTTATGAACTTCAAATGAAATACTGCGAATCTGCCGGAAATATGTTGTATTTGTTGAATACAAACTCGCTTCATATTACTATCCATCTATTTTCTATTATCAGATTCGGAGTCATGTGGGGGCTGCAGCCTATCACAGGGCGCTTCTTAATAGTGGATGATAGATATAATGTAAGTAAATAGTGTATGTTATTATTACACCTGCAAAGTTAAATTACTTTATCGTTGTTCAGTATTTTAACATTGGCTTACAAAATAGTGAGCACTGACATCTGTAAGCCTGAACGTGTGTAAATGTCACACCAGTTTAATTTCAGTATTTATATATTTTTTTCAGGATTGTCTAGCAAGATTTTATTTGATTTTTTTTTTCTATGTAAGTAATATAACAATTTAATACTAAATGTAAGTTAAGAACCTAATCAAATAATTAATTGGTCATTGTACCCACTGTGACTTCAAAAGTAAATTAATTCAACTCAATTTTATGGCGGAAGTGAAGAAGACACCTCATCTTAAGTTTTTACTGCAGAGTGATGCCTCCTTAACATCTGCACATTTCGGAGTTGTTTTTAATCAATTAAATATAATATTAAAATGATCAACGTGCTATCTTAACACAATGACCCGCTTTCAGTTGTCATGAATACAAGCTAGAGTATATAAATTCAAACTTGTATAATAATAAGCAAAGACATTATATGTATTCTTTACCTTTCTTTATTTCAAAGCCTCTTTTACAAAGCAAGATTACCAATGTTGACAGTGCTTTGTTAATGACAGAAGAAAACTTTTGAGAGGATACTCCTTCACACAGGAACTCACAATTATCACAGAGCCATAATCTTGGTGTACAACAGAGCACACGCTGAGATTTCTTTTAAAAAAAAAAGTATTTTTGAGGTAGCCACACATTTGACTGGACAGCATTAGTAATACATCTTTGAACTGACCCACTGAGAATTAGTAAGGCCTTTTCAGGACACATAAATGACAGCAAGGCACAGGAGAGAGTTGGGGGTCAGGGGTCACCTCATATGTAAACTTGAGGGAAAAATTGTGCAGACAGCTTCTTCACAACCCTTTCACAACATAGCACTCACAACGTTACACTGTGAAATGCCAGCATCTAAAAACTGAACTAAAATGTTTAATGACTCAAGATATTTTAAAACCATATAGCCAGTACATGTGTTCAATTACAAATATGACTAAATTTAGATTGGCTATGAGTTCAGATGAGAGCTCCAGGATCCTACAGTGCTTTGTCTGAAACACTTTGTACAGAATAGAAATAAAGATGACAACTTACTTAAATTGCACACACTTGCTTAGCAACTGGTGTGATACTTTTAACACTTTTAGTATTATAAGCAAAGCTATATCAGTTAACTACATCTGTGTCTTCCTCACAATTCTGCTGGACGACACAGTTTGCTGATTGAGTAAACAGACAATTTGATACAAAAATTTCTAACTCCAATCGAGCTGAAGTAGTGTGAGGTGGCATAAGCTGTCCTGTCCTGTCAGGGAGACTCTGGTTTACAGTAAAACAGAAGAAAAAAATGCCATGAAAGAGCTAATTTACACCCAGGAGTGTTACCATCACAGACACAATGATGGAACTTTCTGCTATTTGAGTAACAAGTGGGCACAAAGCAAAGCTCAGAAATAAAAGTAAAACTCACTAATAAAGCATTTCTTACATAGATCTCCATTATCACTGGGAGAAACAAGGTTAAAATTGGATGTGTTTCTGTTTAAAAAGCTACATGTTTCAAGTTAAAGTGACAGAAAACAAAAATATATATAAAAAGCAACCTTTCACAGTGTTTGAAAAAATTCCAGATTAAGTAAACTGATGTACAAAACAGAAAGTGCAACAGAAATAAAAATCACGGCCCAATTTTGACTGAATTTGGGAGTCCCACTTCATCAAATCATCTTTTGACATAACTACAGTAACTATATCTGATTCATTGAGGATATCAGAAAGCTTCTATCAAGAAGTAATAATTATGACTGCACAACTATAAAAAGAAAACATCTAAATTTGGTATTGATTTGCATATTTTTTTGTTGCATTTTGTACCGTTTTTGATGAAACATCTCTGAGATACAAGTCATTAGGCATCTTGTTTGCAATCATGTATCACACACTGACAACTGCAAATGGAAAGTTCACAGCATACCACCATCTGGTAATTCAGCACCTGTGTGAAGTTTGAGAGTCTTCCCTGGTTTATGTCTAACAAGCAACACTCCTTTAGTATATAAAAAAGAAAAGTAACTGATAGACAGTTAAGATTGTACAACACATTTGTTTACTGCAGTTTTGCATACTTTTCCTTGAAATTCTCTATTCATGCAGCCAGAAAAATGTCTATAATAAAAACCTTAAAGCCAAAACTATCTTCATCAGTTGTGCAGCCATAATAAAACCACGACATGGACTTCTGACATATTCGGTGAACGAGATCTGGAAATAAACATTGCACAGCCCAGGGCCAGATCTCAGTGGGGCAGACTCGTCTTTATGTTTTCTGTCAGAATTGGGCCGAAAAAACTGGGGAAATATGAGCTGGAACCAACCCGTTCCCTGATTTAAATAACCTTTGTAAATGAAGGCAAATTTACAACTTCTTATAAAGAAAAAGAACTCAAGAAACAATTCAACATCAAACAGGAAACAGGACAGCTAGGCTCAGGACAGCTGGGAAAGAAAAAGCATATGAAGAAAAATGAAGTCGTTTACTGCTAAACATTTTCACTTCTACCGTAATTCATTATGTACATCGACAATTTAAAGATATCACAATGTGAACACCTGCTAAATGACACATTGTGATGGAGCAAAGTCCAAATTATAAATTGAAAAATCTGTGAAAGAAGCATCCTTATTCTAAAAATTCCCCAGATGTGTCCTCTATTACATCTGAATAACCCTAACTCTATAAGGTGCATTAATAGAAGTCACATTTGGGGTTAAACATCGTAATACACTGATTTTCTCCAGATTCACCTGTGACTGCATATGAACACAGGCAGGAAGCTCTTTGCTCCAGCGTTCTTATTTTCTCTCAGAATGCTTCTTTCTTCTTTGAAGTTTGATAAAAGCTTAAATTTCAATGTGACCAAGGGTTGTCTGGAGACTCCCATTTTATCTTCTCACCACTGGGAGACAGACATAACTGAAGGAGGTGTAACAATCATAAAAAAACAAGCAAGCAACCAAAAAACAGACAGACGCAGTATACAACCTAGTCTCTGAAATTTCATTATGTCAAATTAAAGACGACAGTTAAAAAAACAAGAAGTTTGGCTACTTGTGGTCAAGTGCAATTTCTCTTATGCAGTGAGGGTTGGAGAGGCTAGTTGGCATTTGGAGGACACTTAGTGAATGACCTGCTGGCAGTGGATCTTCTCCTCTGCCTGGTCAAGAAGTTCCAGCATTTCCCGAATGATGGCCTGCAGCGCACGGCCCAGGTCTTCCCCGCTGTAAGGCTTTCCAATAGGAGGCACGTGGATGAAGGCAGAGCGACCGTGGCTCATGTACAGAGATGTGTAGTAGGTGAAATCACAGAGATACCTGATGGGACCGGAGGATATGAGTGAAGAGACTTGACACTTACTCTGGCAAACAAAAAACACAATCACTTGTCTTTACTGGACACAAAGCAGTGTTGTTGGCCCAACCATTATTACAGGGGGGCACCCTAAAAAACTATTTCAAAAACCTTTCTTTAATCTCAAATATTGTTTTTGTTTGCTATCAGAGTGAAAACATTTTCTTTCATTCTTCGTTTTTATCTTGAAACTTTTTTCTTCTCTCTCTCAAAACCTAAGTTTTTGCTATCGATGTGAAAACTGTGTAATGGGCGGGCCCATGTTCCTA
>JAPMNP010654191.1:0-12285 GCA_029874935.1 Atherina boyeri | reverse complement strand
GAATGAATGAATGAATGAATGAATGAATGAATGAATGAATGAATGAATGAATGAATGAATGAATTCTCATTATGAGCTCACATTGATGTGTGGTCCCGGCCAAACATTGCACAGTAGATTTTTTTGTAATTGGTGAGTCGAAAACCTGGTCACGTTTTTGATAAAGGCAGGGATTACTCTGAGTGATTAGCCTAATATTTGAGTAAACAGGCGATGATGCGCACTGGAGATGCCCCCATGACATTCACCATGTCAGTCATGAAATATATATGGTTGGTACGCTTCTAGTATGATGCGTGCTTTGATATTTTGATAGCCGGAACACCGTCACTTTCAGCTTATCCCCTCTGGTCGGAGGTTTAATGTCCCTAAATGTAAAACTCAAAGACATAAAAACATCGTTGTTCTTGCTGCTATCACAGCACTGAGCAAGTTGAAATGGGATGTATGGCAAAGTCTCATGTTTTTATTTATTTGCTTATTTATTTATTTATTTTTATTTTAATGTCCTGATTTGTTGAACAAAGGTTTTTTTTATGTCTCGTTCTAAATAAGCTTATGTTGTTTCACTTGTTTTACTTGTCTGTGCCTATGTGTTGTAAGGACGAATTCTCCTTAAATCTGCAAAACAAATCTACCCACGGATATAAATAAAGTAACCTAACCTAGCCTAACCTAACCTAACCTTTGAACATTTATTTGTATTGATTATTTCAGAAAAAGACTTAGGCTATCAACGACTGTAATTATGATCAACCATTTCCAAATTCGTTTTCACTTTGACACACCCAAATTATTTTTTTTTTGTTGAGCATGAGATATTCAGACACGCGGGAATACATTTCAACATCATCTGGGTAAGAAATTAGGCTCTGACATGTCCCTAATTGAAAATGTCCTATCTGTGAGCAATGACCTTGTTTAAAAAGGACTCTTTGGACTTGCCCGGTGTATGTGAGCGCACGTGCGTGAGCTTCAGCGCGTGACTCTACAAGACAGGGAGAGGGATAGAGGGAGGCAGGCACGCCCAAAATGAAAGCGCTAAATGACGCCCGTCTGTTTCTTCTTCTCAATATTGGTGCGTCCTGCGAATGGTGAACAACAGTGAAAGGAAGCCAGGGCTGGCGCGCCGAGGGCGGGTGGGCCGCCTGTTTATAAGCCCAGATATTTCCCCGTGGGCGGGAACAGCAACAGTAAGGAGTGAAAGTAAAGTGCTGGAGAGAGAGAGGGGGGGGGGGTGGAGAGGCGTTGAGGAGACGGGGCTTTGGTGGCGGCTGTGGTTGACCGGGGTTCGCGGAGGGGGCGAGGCGGCCGCCCCTGTATGCGTCTTCAACCGCGCATGGATGACCACCTCAGCCTCCTGCAATCACCTCCGCCGAGCGTGACCATAACCAGGGGCGATAACCTGGTGAACCACGGATACACAGAGACAGAGGCCGACGTGATGACGGTTGTGGCGTGTGACAACATGCTTGAGGAGTCGGCGGCTCTCCCGGGCCACCACTCTCTGGACCGATACGAACCGGATCACGAATGCTGCGAGAGGGTGGTCATCAACATTTCAGGGTTACGCTTCGAGACGCAGCTCAAGACTTTGTCACAGTTTCCAGAGACGCTATTGGGAGACCCCAAGAAGAGGATGAGATACTTTGATCCTCTAAGGAACGAATACTTTTTCGATCGGAACCGACCCAGCTTTGATGCAATTTTGTATTATTATCAGTCCGGCGGGCGCATCAGAAGACCCGTAAATGTGCCCATTGACATTTTCTCTGAGGAGATACGGTTCTATGAGCTCGGTGAGGAGGCTATGGAGAAGTTTAGAGAGGATGAGGGCTTCATAAAGGAGGAGGAGCGGCCGTTACCAGAGAATGAATTTCAAAGACAGGTGTGGCTGCTGTTTGAGTACCCAGAGAGCTCGGGTCCCGCCCGGGGAATAGCAATAGTGTCTGTCTTGGTCATTCTCATCTCCATTGTTATCTTCTGCTTAGAGACATTGCCAGAGTTCAGGGACGATAACAGGGACCCGATCACCATAGCACCTGTGATTAATGGTACGCTTCCATATTTCGTCAGCCCCTTTTCAGACCCATTCTTTGTGGTGGAGACATTGTGCATAATCTGGTTCTCCTTCGAGTTGCTGGTGCGCTTTTTTGCATGCCCGAGTAAAGCCACGTTTTCCAAAAACATAATGAACATCATTGACATTGTAGCCATAGTCCCTTATTTCATCACTCTGGGCACAGAGCTGGCAGAGAGGCAAGGGAACGGACAACAGGCCATGTCATTAGCAATTCTGCGCGTAATTAGGCTTGTTCGGGTATTTCGCATATTCAAACTTTCGCGTCACTCAAAAGGGCTTCAAATTTTAGGACAGACTCTAAAGGCCAGTATGCGTGAACTGGGCCTGCTCATTTTCTTCTTGTTTATCGGCGTCATCCTCTTTTCCAGTGCTGTCTACTTTGCCGAGGCCGACGACCCAGAGTCTGGTTTTAGCAGCATCCCAGACGCATTTTGGTGGGCTGTTGTCACCATGACTACTGTGGGATATGGAGACATGCATCCCGTGACAATCGGGGGAAAGATTGTAGGGTCTTTGTGCGCAATCGCTGGTGTGTTGACTATTGCTCTTCCTGTCCCCGTCATTGTGTCAAATTTTAACTACTTTTACCACAGAGAGACAGAGGGCGAGGAGCAGGCACAGTATCTGCACGTGGGCAGCTGTCAACCTCTGGCAGACGCAGAAGAGCTGAGGAAGACCCGCTCCTCTTCCTCCCTAAGCAAGAGCGAATATATGGTGATAGAGGAGCATGGCATCAACAGCGCGTTCAAACAACAACCTAACTTCCCCACCACCGCTCAGAACAACTCACAGAACTGTGTGAATATAAACAAAAAGATTTTCACCGACGTATAGCCCGTTTTAGAGTTCTAACCCTGGACGCGGAAAGAGGTAGTGTGTCAACACACAGCTGGTTCTGTCGTAGCGCACCAGCGTGTGGAAGCAGCGGTAGATCAGATGGGAAAAAAAGAGAAAGGAACAAAGAAAGAAAGAGCGCGTACTGTCTGCTCAGAGGTGCTGCTATGTGCTCTATTCAAAGATTCGGGATTTTATTTTGATTTCAGTGACATGAATTCATTATTCTGTTCCATTCGCGCTTGCGTAAAGTGAAAGAGCTAATCCTTAGAGTATTTCATTTACTATTCTTCTCAGACACGAGGGGGAGGGCGTACAGTAACCTGTTGTACGTAGTGCAATAGCCAGTTTATTATCACAACAGGTAGAAATAGAAGCTTTATAACTGTGAAAGGTCAATACAAATATATGTTTCGTGGAGGACACTCACACGGTATTATCATGCGTTAAGAGTCGTTATCCGTCAGTAGCCTATGTATAATATTCAGTCATTTGAATATGTTCAAACACATGTAATGTCAACATATATTATCTCAATTATACCGTTTTGTGCTATGCCTTTATTGTGCGTTAAAGTCTAGTCGAAATGCTGCTGTCTTTGAAATACTTCCCTATAATTCGATATGGACTGTTTGGCTAAGTTATTAAATGACTCAACAGCGCCATGTAAACACTCAGGCCAGCCCACTATCAGTATCTCATTATCGGTGCAAGAAACACGGAGCTCTCTCGCGTACTCTAACAGTGATCAAAGATGGAGCGTGTTTGTCTTTGCATGCCTCAAATATAGCCCGCTGTGATGCAGTCTCTATGGTGACGGTCGTTTCCTCGGTAACCCCAGTCACCGTTGCCATGACACCCGTGTTGCCACAGTAACCCCCCAGATGGCTTGGAAGCTATATTGAAGATTCTCATCAGAGTGGCTTGTCCTCGGTCTGTCATGAGAAGGCAGAAGCAAAAATATGCCCAGCGCCCCTGCAGCAATCTTATTGTGTGACTTTTAAATTAAATCAAACATAAATTCTCGAAAGGATATGTGTTTATGAACTGCCACACAAGAATCAGGCTCAGCTTGAGGAAGTCATGTGCTGGGAGAAGCGAAAGGAGACAAGGTGTGAGGATTTATGAATGGACTGGGAGCACGTTGTATTGCTGTGCACTACCTCGGGCACTCAGCAGAGGCCACTGTTCTACCATTTTCAAATCTGGTAAGTTCTAAACACCAGGCCTTGTGACTTTGATTCATAAACCTGTGTTTTCATTTTTTTTTAAAGAAAAAGAAAGAAAACTTCAAAAGATGCTTTATCTTCTATATTTACAATAAGACAGGCCATATTGAAATATTACAGAATTGTTTATTTATAGTAGGCTAATGGTTTAAATTATAGAAGATTACAGTGATCAGATGCTCATGTTGAATCAATCATGTTATTAATGCTGCATGAGCTCCCCTCACTGCTACATGACCATGCATGTGTCTCAGATCTAGTGCAGGGCATAATCTGAAGGGGAAGGAAGTGTCTAACTTTGTTAGAAGAAAATTATAATAGGCTATCTAATCTTTTACATGTGCTTATTTGTTTTACACGTTTGTACCCTTCATGGTCCAAGTATGTATGTTTTGTTTAATGGACAAGATGTTCTCGCTGTGTGCCCAAGTTGTGTTTCACCTTCAGCTGACTTTGTCAATGAAATGAGTAAGAGCAACAACCATGTGCCAAATCAGCTCCTCTCAGCACTGCCCCCTGGTGGCCATGTCCTCCTGCTATCAGAACAGGTGGCTCACACCTGCTCAATCGTGACCTCGTCTTTTCGTGCCATCAACATGTAGGAGACAGAGATCTAATAACCTTGAGAAATCACATATAGTAGTGTAAGTACTTATTATTAAGCAGTACTTGAATGATTTGATAAATACATTTTTCCAGTATAATCATATGTGTTAGTGGATGGATTGGATTTAAAAGTGTATTGAAATTCATATTTAAGACTGATGCACAGTTGCACAGATATGCACTCAATAAATAAAAAGCTAAGTCAAAAGGGAATAAATAGACAGGGAAAAAATCCAGAGGAGAGTTATATAATGTATTTCTTGTTAAAGTGTATGTGTCTGAATGAGCGTTTAACTGCATATTGGTAATATGTAATCAGTTTAGTTCTGGGTAAAATTTAGGGATGTCTCATTTAGTGGCATAAATGAAAGACCCACTGAACTGTATTATCATATTGCTGCTTTCCAAATTAACCTCTGATATTAGCTTCATATGTTGTGAAAACCTACATGTCATTCATAATTTAAATGGAAGCCCTGTTTCTAAAGCCTCACAACATCTCTTGTGAAGAGCAGCTCTGGTCTAATGACCAGTAAGTGAAACATATGATAGAGGAGACGATAACTCCATTTTTTTATCATCTAGCTTGATTGGTTATTCTAGATACTCATCCTCTGGGCTGGGGACAGGATTGTTGAAACACAATAGTATCCACATTACAGATAAGTACATTACCATGTACTCATCTCTTCAGTTCTTAAACTAACATCTGGTCCATACAGCAAGATTTGCTTCCGTCAAAGACATGGAGACAGAATGTTATAAGATTTGTCTTTCTTGTCACAGGACATTTGATTGTTTCTTTTTTCCCTCCACCTCTTCGAAATGATGATATTTGCTCTTTTTTTTTCAAAATGAGACAGCTGGGAGAGGAGGAGGATCCTTTTGTTGTTATTGAGACACACAAAAGGGAATGGTGGCCACTGGCCAGGTTGTACTAACATGTTTGCATTTTCTCTCTCCACCATCCTTTCACACTCTCAGGTTGAAGTTTTTCTTGCTCAGACCTCCTGGAAACCCTGACGACCCCATATAAACTGCTTCCCATTTAGGTAATTACACTGTGTTTGATTAGGAGTGTAAATATGCTAAATTGCAAAAATAATAGATTTTTTTTAAAGCCATGTAATTAAAGTAGCCAATAACCTGCAGTGACCCTTATTTCCCTTTAGGGGCGCAGTGACTATGGTCTTCCTGTTGGGCCGGATGGGCGAAATTTCGGAACTGAGGCAGAAATCGTTCTGAATCAGTCCTTCGTCTGCTGCTCTCTTGCCCTTGACTGGTTCCCTCCAGCATGAAGTGGTTCTTAGCAGTACTCTCCCCTCCAATGGACTACTACAAAATCCAAAATCAAAATCAAATACAATCACGAAAAGCAGATCAAATATTCCACATAAAGTTTTGTAGTTGTAGTTTTTTGAACAGACTGCTTCTGTTATGGAGTCGAAACCCTGTCAATGGAACCATCACAGGACTGAAAGTTATTCAGACATTCAAAAGCTCAGCTGGAACTGTGTTATGAAGTCTGACATTTCTCCACATTGCTTTCTAGATGAAATTCAAAAGGAAATAATCAAGAAACAGCCAGCATTTTTACAAAGCACATTTCACATTACTTGAACTTAAAAGGATTTCTTGAATCTACAATCATTTTTTGGGAAGGTGACATTCATCATAGATAACAACTGACAAAGAAGTTTTGACAATAAGTCAACAAGTGGCAAAAACTGGCGCCATCTGTGATTTACTAATATGAAACTGTGATACCAATCAAAGACTGTTAGCCATATGCCTTTGTTAGCTCTGTGTACTCTGTATTGCTAACATGTGACGTGAACACACACATTATGTACATGTGCTGGTTGCTGCTATTCTCTTGACACATACATGAACAACAATATGAAGGTATTAATGCACATACAAATACAGACACATCAACGTGCACACTTGTATACACATGCCTTGGATGATTCTCTTCTATCTCAGAGTACACTCTTGATTTTTGGGATGGGACAGAACGTTGTCAGGAGAAGGCTGTGTATGCCAGTATTTGTTCTGTGTGTGTACTGTATGCCAGTATTTGTTCTGTGTTATTGTGTGCTGTCTTAAACATGACCCATATAAGGATTATGTGTTTTGTTTTTATTGCAAGGAGCTGAAGTTTGCACTCACTCAATGGGAATGGCACTCATTTTAGTTTGAGAAAATGTTTTGGGCCAGGTTGGCGATTATTGGGCTTGCACAATGCATGCATACAGAAGATGCAGTATATTCCATAGTTTAGAGAGATTGCGAAACAATTCATTCACCATTTTAGCATTACCAGCATTTTGTTAGCCTCATCGCATAATTGCTTATATTTGATCTAGATTGTGATATCTAACTGTAGTCTCTTGATATTGCTGATTGACCGTGATTGCCTGTTAAACCTTATAATATGATTTTGGCAATTGAGGCTAATGATTCCCTTAGATATTGAAAATGTGATTCATGTGTAAGTAACACATATGTGACACATTTTAAACCACTCTAATGTACAGCATTTTCTTCTTTCCTAAGGTTTATCAGCATTTCTGTGCAAAAACTTTCATATATGAAACCTGTCTGTCTCTCCTACAGAGCTGAACACTGATAGTCTTTCAGGGAATAATTATCCCTGGCTCACAACCTTTTAGTTCCATAGAAAATACATGGACACAACAAAAGTCAGGACAGGGCAACCTCTTTGTAATAGGGTGACTGGGCCAATCCATTATTAGAAAATACACATTTAATCATCAATGAAATATAGGGGAAATAATACAAATAGAAGATGCATGCACACACACCCACCCAGTCTGCCTGGCAGATAAGAGAATCACAAACAGCAAAAGCAGCATGGTGGTATATTTGGCTTGGAAAAGAGATGGTGATTCCCTACTGCTAGAACTGCAGTAAAACAACAGTAAAGGGAACTGAGCTGAGCACCAGCACAGTGGAAAACTTCATATCATCTCTGCACCAAAGAGGTAAATATTGACATTCTAACAAAGGTTCCCAGCTATCATACTGTCATGCTGTATATGTGCAAATGTGCTTTATTGCTTTACCAAGCCTATCAGTTTACTGATGACACTGCCATCTTCTTTGGCTGGTGGAATATTGGACCACCTTTTTGAGAGGCAAATTGGGAAAGTGGTGCTTTAAATGCTTATCAGAACAGCACAACTCTGAACAAACCTCCCTGAGCATCTGTTTGTGTCTTTTTGCCTGGCATTGTTTCACTCGATCCATGATTTTACTACTATGTAGAAAAATATCCTTCTGCATCTGATATTGGTATAATTCACATGACGTCATCTAAGCACACCACCAGCCATGGCCCTACAGCAGGAAATCTCCATAGTAACAAGGGAGGGCTGCTGGTAAGATGAAGAGAGTGGCAGATTCAGCCCTGCAGGTGCATCGGAGGAATCACCACTTAAGCTGCCAGTATTAGTGCCAACTGTTGCAGCATTTATCGTGTGTGTACACAGATTCTGAAAAAGGTGGCAGAGCATCTTTGTGTATTCGGGAGCATTATACACTTCACAGATGATCTGTGCATTGTTTTACAAACAGATTGGTTCTCACCATGCAGGAACTCCATTTGGATAGAATGTTTAAAATGAGTTAAGGAAATGCCAAAACCATAAGCAAACATCAGACTGCACCTTCACACAGACAGTATAAATATATTACAAGCCTCAACACCAACAAATGAAGACACGATAGGAAGATCTAAAGGAAAATAGAAGTAGTGACTAAATCCATAAAACAAAATATGTATTTTTTAAATTATTTAGGACATAGAATGCAAGTTGTTAACAATAAAATCCCCTTCTAAGTTCAAATTCATGAAGATTTAAAGACCCACTCCAATCTTCTTTTGAGCTATTTTGTGTGTTCTCAATGGTCTTTCAATTATAATTATGCAGTTTTTAGCCCAAATCACAAAACAAGTGCTATTTTCAAAGACTTTACGTCTGCAGAGAGGCAGTAGCTCATTAGCAATTCGCCTCTGCGTTGTGTGCGGATCCAGCGCTGTGATAAATTATGAAAGCTAATACTAATATCTCTCTTCTTAGCACCGAGACCCAATACAGCACATAATTAACAAAAGGAAAAAATACCAAGGCACTCATCTAAAAATAATATTAAAAAGCCTTTATTAAATTACATGGCTGGGAAGGGTAAAAAGTGCTCCAACGCAAAACGTTTTTGGACTTAGCCCTTTACTAAAGAGCACAATCGTTTAACAAGAAATAGAAATAGTTATACAGCCCAGGCAGCACTCCTACCTTCTGCTTTTTTCACAGCACATACTGCAAGTTTTTATCCGCCATCGTCTTCTCTACTCCTCAGAACCTGAGCGGAGTGGGGTAGGAGCTTGTGGCCTGCCCAGTGGAGTTGTTACATCACAACTCCAGTCTGGCTGCCTTTTAGTGACTGCCATTGGTTCACAGAGATTTGAATGCAGAAATACTCCAAAATGCCATTTTGAGCTTATTTTTCTAAAGCTATGTCCTTTAGCTTTAAAAAATGCCACAAAGAACATGTTAACAACATGAACTATGATTTTCATCGGAGTGGGTCTTTAAGAAACAGTGTTGTGTCTACACTTAAAACAGTTGCAGAATAAAAGAGATTAAAACTTGGTGTTGCGTTTCTGGTCATCTGGTGAACCTAATTGTGATATTCACTTTATTTAAGCTCAGTTTTTGGTCTATTTACAACTCCTATGATACATTTTCAGCTCTATGTCTGCTTTATGCTCCACCAATAAATCATAAACCACCCTTTGGCGTTCACCGAAAGTAGCTACCTATGATAAAAAAAAAACTACAGTGAGTACAGAACAAAAAAGTGGATTCCCTAAACATTTGCAATGAGGATCGAAAACTAATAAGACAAAACATACTGTAATTAATCTGTAGTATAAGAAATGTCTGTCCCTTATTGGAGGATACTCAAATTATATACAATCTGGTCTCAGAAAATCAGGTCTTGGTTTGAATTCTGGTATCTCCATCATAAACACCATTCAGCCATAAGACCATATAGAGCAGAATGTGAAATTTAATCTGTCATCTGGTTACAATAAAAGGTTCTGCTGGGAAACATGGTTCCCCACATGCTTAAAAGAAAGTACACCATCACACAGCAAAGTCAATCTCTGAGCATCAAGGCACTGTAAAGGCTGAAAGAGCAGCTTTAAGTACGACCCCCTAATGCCACATGTTCAAGCTCAGCCACCCACCTCTCCTGAACCAATCCAAATTATGCATTTGTGTGTGGAGTCATATTATGTGGTCCTTTAGTGTGGCCTAGGATAGGTTTGTGAGCTGACTGTAATGAAATGTAAAAGTGTACAAAGTGATGATCCCTGAATGTGTCTCAGTGCCTCCTGACTCTGTTCCCATCTGTATTTAGTGCTGCCTCCCCATGATCTGACCAGCGAAGACGCAAGTTGGCACCAGGCATCAACAGGAAGTGCTGAAGCATCCTCTTAAAATATCCAGAGTGGTCCTTTGTCTATGATCATGAAGGTCAAAGATAAGACTGAAACAGACTAATGACTGCAGACCACATTGGTCAATTAATTATTTACCAAACATATAAATTGTAAACCATTTCCCAGTCATTACCCTTTGTTCTCTCAGTCATTAATGGTGCTTCAGTGTTTTTTTTTCTTTCTTTCGAAAAAGCTAAACATCCATCCACCCATCCATTATCTATACCGCTTATCCAATTTAGGGTCGTGGGGCAGCTGGAGCCTAAACAGCTATTAGCAGCCGTTAGGTAGGGTACACCCTGGACAGGTCGCCATTCTAACGCAGAAAAGCTAAACAAAACATTTTATATAGAAAATCCTTCAATATCAGTTAAATCCTATACTAAATCCAAGTTAAATGAACTTATCCAAGCCTAGTTACAAGACATTTACCTTTACCTACAAATTAGAACCCTTTGTGACTTTCTGGGGGATATTTCCATGTTCACCATCCATTGGCTGTGCAGGGAAGGATGGTTGCTAAGGAGGGTGATGCTGTTGCTAGTACTTCCACAAAAATCTGATTATTTCTTGAAGCCGATTGGCTGATCAGTACCAGGCACAGCAGACATAGCAGGACTCCCTATCTATCCAGACACATTACATGCAAACTGACAAAGCAAAACGACACACCCTCTCAGACATGCAGTACTCACTGGTCTAAACAAACATGCATGTCCAAATTTGTATCTGCATCCTGTACAAACCTTATTGCTCAAAGTCTGATTCAAGACACATTTGATTTATTTCTTTTTTTTAGTGTATTTCTTTATCAATTTTTTTCTATCTAGGTGATTGGGTAATCTCTTGCCAGTAGTCTCTGTTTTTGCTGTCAAAACAAATTGACAGATGGTGGAGAGGGTGATAGTGTAACATTGAGAAAGATGCTGCTGCTCCACACTGGATGACTCATCATACTGTCACTGTGACCTTTATCTACTCTCCTCTCCACCTCTTTTGTCCTATCTCCTCCCTTTCCTCTTAATTTTTCTATTCACTTCTATACTGCATGACTTTCTTACTCTCCTCACCACTTCCTCTTCTTACTCTTCATACATACCTGGTCCTCCTGACATAATTTCAACCATGTCCGTCCTCTCCCTCTCCTCTCAGATCCCCTTTAATCCATTTGTGAAAACTATTGTTTTTTCCAAGGAACAAACATGGTTTCTGACAGTGTCTCCAGAAATTGCAGCCACATCAGACACAAACATTCACACCAGCTACAGCATGCTGGCTGATTTGCACGCTTTATCATCATACAGTAGCTTTATTTCAAAGAATGCTTCTGACAGACAGAATTTGAATGTGCAAGAACCAAAAATAGCTAGTTCTACATATCTAATCATGCAAACCCCTTTTTATACCACTTAATGGGATAGTCATTGATTTTTCCTTTTTCTCAAAATGGTGTGTTCTATTTTTTTAAGGCTGAGATGAATGTGAAACCAAATCAATACTGGAGTACTCCACTCTGAAGGTAAGCCTATATCTCATGAAAACAGAGATCATGATCAGCCTGTCTCACTTCAACAAGCAGGTAGATAACTTCCAAGGTCAATCTCTAAGTATAGAGGGTCCCCAGAGGGAGGCCTGCAGGAGAAATATAGTTTTAAAAAATGCAGTAATGAATTAAAACAATCTGATGAGGCAGTAAAGTTCCTTGAATTAGTCATAGCTGGACTTGCATGCTGTAAAAAGCTAATTTGATGCCTACACTCTGGAATAAATAACATGATTCATAATCATGTGAATGTGTTTTTCACTTATCAAGAAGTATCATGTGACAGTAACAAAGCAGCCAACATGGGAATGGTGTATCTTCTAATGTATGTCGTTATGTGCATAAATGTACGTAATATGTATGTACTTGGATCAATGTCTTTTTAAAAAGAGGGAAACGTGTTATGAACTCAGAGGAAACCATATGTTTATCAAACCTAAGGTCCGGACAAACATAA